>CAODLS010400781.1:0-17141 GCA_948243855.1 Flueggea neowawraea
CCGCGATAACATCCAAGGCATTACGAAGCCGGCGATTCGCCGATTGGCTCGCAGAGGAGGAGTGAAGCGTATTAGCGGCCTGATCTACGAGGAGACTCGTGGCGTCCTTAAGATCTTCCTTGAGAACGTCATCAGAGACGCAGTCACCTACACCGAGCATGCTCGGCGCAAGACCGTCACCGCCATGGACGTCGTGTACGCGCTGAAGAGGCAGGGAAGGACATTGTACGGCTTCGGTGGTTAGGGGTTTTGATTGGGAATTGGAAGTCTTGCTGTCAAGAAATTGGAGGCGTTTTGGGGATTTTAGGTTTAGGAAGTAGTTAAATTTGTAATTACGCAGTAATTGACGATTCTCAGTGGTGTTTCTGTTCTTTTCCGACGTAGTTTGGTAAATTTGGAATGAAATGATGGGGTTTGAATCCATGTTTTCAGGTTTTGTTTTGTGCATTGTGTTTGATTCTGGATAGAATTAATTGGGACCATAAGCAGGTCTTGAAGCTTTTGACTCTCTTCATGTATTCGTGTTTTCAATTTTTTGAAATTTGATGGAAAAGAGGGCTAAGTCTAGAGGTGGTCCAGTCCAATAAATCCGCTGTCTTAGTTTAATAAATGTTGTTTATTGAGCTTATATAAATAATATGTATAAATTTTTAAATTAATGAATTATCATTTATATTAGTATTAGTTAGAGATCAGTGTGATACAGTAAGATTTGAAGTGAATAGAAATAAATATTTAATATTATATTTAAATGCAGAAATAAAATTATAGTGTAGTATTTTTTGTTGATGTAACAAATACATTAACATTTTTTTAAGAGTAAGTGTATATGTCAGTTTTATTGTGTGTGCAAATTTGAGGTGGTAATTTATAAATGATTAAATTATCTTATTAATTAGGATATAAATATTATTTTTGATTGGTTGTTTAAATTTGACATTTTTATTTCAATAATAAACATCTTGACTTTTTATTGCAAAAAAAATCATGCATTATTCATATTTTAGTTACAAACTTCAAAAAATCTCTTTGTATACAATATTTTTTATGGAGTTAATCGAGTTGCTTTTATTGTCATAAATGAACATTTTATATTCAACTTTACTTTTTACTCTGAAAATAGTAACATTTATTTGACCATGGCGGAATATAGGCTTGAGGAAGTAAAGACTAACATGTGAAAGTGATTGTCCTTAATTTTTGTTGATTGTCATGGTAAAACAAACAACTAATGAAAATTGTCTTCTTTGGAACTTGAAAGGCAATATGAGATTTGACAGCATTAAAAGCATTCGAGGTACCAAAACCCTTTGTCTGCTATTGCATCAGATGTAATCTCAATTCTATCATACGCTTTCCTAATTGTGTGATTATCAACCTCATACCATTGCACATACCGAACAATTGATTTGTATTATGAAGCAACATGACCGACACTCCGATTTTTAGGGTTAGCTTGTGGTTTTGCATGCCAAAAGCCGTGATGTTGTTCAAGAATTCTGGCGTGTATATATCATCGTGATTGTTTGAAATCTCCTCAACCTTGCATATGCTGTTAGAACTAAGATAGGCAACTTCTTCGTCGGGCCATGTAGACATCACATAATCATTATTTTTCTCGACTTAAACCAAACAATAATAGTTTTTTTATCAAAATAAAGTAATAGGTATTTATATACAATTAATGTTGAATTTATTATATTACATTTGCCAATATTATTGGTTTTGTAACTCTTCTTTTCCATATTTTTTTCATTCATAAGTATCTTTCGTTTCACTCGGGCAAGACTGAGTGTTGAGCTCCGCATAGATAATTCAGTTAACAGAAAGTTGTTGTGCAAAAATATTCATTGTCTTGTAATTAATTTGCTTGACAATAAGTTATTTCATGAGGACAAATTTGAAAAATAAGAGGGGATTATCTAACAAATTATAAATTAGTTTAGTTAATAATAAAGATTAAATTAATGTGTAAGCAATTAACAAATAACATTAAAACATAAATAATTAGCCATGCATGTAACAACATCTTATTAAGAAGTAAACACAATTTTTAAATAAAAACGTAAAAACAACGCCAATACATTTATTTGGTCTAAAAAATGCCAAACCACTTTATTTTTCAATGAAAACAGGAAAACTTAATAAAATTTGTGACAAAAATTCATCAAAAAGATAATCGAATCATGTCTATTTTCAAATTCCCATATTGATAAGAATATAGCGAAATTGAGAAAAATTGCAAGACTAATTGGCTGTTCAAATGATAAAATAGCATCATTCGTATTTTTCAATCTTGATCTTCTTGACTGGTAATTTGTTAATTGATGATTCACCTTACAGAATGATGTTTTCCTTGGTTCCCTCCAAGTCAATAATTCTTTTAGCTCTGTCACTTGTAGGAGTTTTTGGATCCCTTTCATCAGCATCACCAACGAACTACTACAAAACATTTATATAAATAATGAAGTTATCTTCTTTAGAATTAAGCAAAAAATAAAAAAATATATTTGGACATAAGTTTTCAAACATCAAATTAAAGTACCTGCGTTTCATTTAAAGAGCTCGCCACAGATGGGTCAACTTCAAATATTCACTAACATTTACCACTGCATATGTGATATTGTGACCCATGAAATTATTGTCTTTCGCTCTGACCTTAAAAATAAGTTTCTTACCCTTCAAAGCAACAATTGCAGTGGGGCAATAACACTCATTTGGATTATGTGCAATAAGATAACGTAAATGTGTTGTTATATGAGAATTATCATCCATTAAACAATTTATTGAATAATTTAAAAATAATCCAAAAATGCATGTGATAATAGTAGTTACTAAATCAAATACCTTTATGACTTGAGCCCTAAGAGCAGAGGCGGTGTGACCAATCAACTGATAAGCTTCTTAATTAAACAAAACAAACAAAGCACTCAACGTATCATCGACAACTTGAATTTGCTCTCTAAACTGTAAGAGCAATATAAAGAACACATATAAATTACAACACATGTCATGAATGTCCAAATCAATAACATATAAATGCCTCCATAGGAAAAAACAATATAAATAAACTCATCACCATGGTTTCACATAAGTGACAAAATCCATGCACGATTTGCAACAGAATGTTATGCCCGCAAGTTCCGTCTTTTTACCACACTTGTCGCATGCCGTGTAGAACCAATTCTTATCTGCAGAGCGGCCTCAAGGAGTTGAAATTTTAGGTGTCACAGCACAACCACTGATGGAAGCAGTAAATCAAACCTTTTCTTTCAAAAAAAAAACTGAAAAGAAAAAAATGAATTGAAAAACAGAAGGTCACAAACCTGAACGGAACATAATTGACATCATTTTCATGGCCAGCTAATACATCCATCTCATGAATAGGTTGCTCTGTTTCATCTGCATTAGATCTACATGCACTTCAAACCTGCTCACATTCGGGTTCTTAGTAAGTTATCAAAATTAAGCTATAAAAACATTTCAGATTACAAATATTTTATTTTCCTCAAATCCTATATTCATTGCCTCCTCGGATAGGAAACTCAGGTGGGTTCTTTGATTTCTCTATTCTGACGCTATTTTCGCTCTGACCCACGTCGTGAATCTTCGCTCTCCCCATTTATGTTATTCCAGCTTGCTTCTTTTTGGAAAAAAAATTAATTTTGGGTTATGTGACCTAATTCTTTGTTCGTTATCAGTCTTATTGTTGTCGATAGTTTTGACTTGGTCATTTGTTTGATTGGTACTTTACTACTTCATGATTTAGGGATTTGGAAACAAGACCAATATACTAATTGTGTTTGCTGCTTGAAATGGTTCAGGATTTTGATTTTTGTTTGGAAAATTGTTTTCTAATTTTGATGATTTCTAATGATTCATGGAGTGGGGGGTTTCGTGCTGTTGGAGAGAGAGGTGGTGGTGCTGTTGCTAGAACATTTGATTCCCATTTTTTTATGTTTCATAGTTAAGGTTTTTATAGATTTCATTGACTTTTCAACTTAAAGAGAAACTAAAGGGTATTCTCGGCCTAAAAATAATATTTTGAATGGTCAATATCATCACATAAGCAAATTTGATGTGTCCCGTTAAAAAACAGACGAAATTAAGTGACAAAGACCAAAGCAGTAAATTTTAAAAGTATAAGAACCGAAGGAGATATATCATCCAATCTCATAGACCCCCATGAATTTGACCCAAAAATTTTCAATAACCAATTAGTGAGAGATTCCTAGATTCCCCTTAGATTATTTACTGAGTTTCAAAGATGGAAATAAAAGTGCATTCTCTGCATGAAGGAAAAAGATGTTTACCATCATTATCTTCTTGCTCTCTATGCTTACCCATTCTCCGGCAAAACACTCGCTCCAAAGTCAGCGTTTGGTTGCTCCAATTGTTGCCAAGCATTTTTATCTCTCGGACAACGTGGTGAATTTCGAGCTCGATATAATTAATTAAAGTGGTACTATAACGAGAATTCTTAAAAAGAATCATTATTAATAATTTAAATTACTTAATTTCAGTCTCAGTTATTTAATTTGAAATGGTAGTTACTTAATTATAGCTCTAAAAATTATTTAATTTTGAATGTCCTTATTTAATCTAGCCACTAGTTACTTAATTTTGATATGTTACTTATTTTTAATCGGTTACTTAATTTTGTGATAAATTAAGTAATTATGATTGTTACTGATTGTTGCTGAAATTACTTAATTTAAGTCTCAATTACTTAATTTACTAAAATAATTTTTTTTAATAACTCTTTTTAGGAGTCTTTATTGTAGTAACACCCAATTAATTGTGGTTTGGAAGATTGGTAGAAATCATATGTATAGAGAGGAATTTGTATAAGAGTATGATATATATCTTTTTGGCAATGAAAAAATTATATATTTTTGCCAAAAAAATTGTTCAATCTCCAAATATTGATAATCTCTAATGGAACAACCTCTTGAATTTTCTCTAATTTACCCCCAAAGCAACCCCTGATGTCTTTGATTTGTGCCTAATTCTTGTCCTTTTGCTCACACTTTGATATAAAACTCAATTGTTACTCGGTCTTCTACTCCTTATGACCATTTAGTTGCTTGCCTACTTCATTAAAGCAAAGGATAATTACTTCGCGATTCGCATGATGCCACTCTCAGCTGACAAAATCCTAACCACTATCCCGTCAAGCATCCATTACACCTACAAATAAATTATATTAACAAGTACCACTAATATTTATGTTCTCATTGTCACTAGAAAAATATTAGAAGAACAAAAAATTAATGAATTAAAACTTACAATTTTTAGAGTAGTACTACAATGAAAACTCTTAAAAAAAGTCTTTATTGAAGACTCGAGTTAGTTAATTTTAGACTCTGTTACTTAATTTGAGGGGATATTTACTTAATTGTAACTCTAAAATTTACTTAATTTTAGATATTGTTACTTAATTTTGATCGGTTACTTAATTTTGTGATAAATTAAGTAACTATGACTGTTATTTAATTGTTACTGAAATTATTTAATTTAAATTTCAATTACTTAATTTACTAAAAGAGTTCTCATTGAGGATTTTTTTTAGAGTCTTATTGTACTACCACCTCAATTTTTAGGGTAAAATCTCTTGAAGGGTAAAAAAGATATTTTTCCAAATATTTTTCGAATTTTATATGTTGCTTTTAATTTATTTGGCCAATTTGTTACGAGAGAGAATTCATCAATTTCCTCTTTCTCCCTCTCTTTTCTCTTCTTACTTCTCCTAACATAATATTTCGAATAACAATGAAATGCTCCAAAAGAAAATTGTCACATGTAAAGAATTAACAAATATAAAAATATTTTTAAGTCTTTTATTTTATAAATATTTGATCATTATTTATTATTAAAAAATTAAGTGTAAAATAAAAATATCAACACAAAAAATCTCTGTGCCAAAAAATGTACTTAAAAATCTAGAAGCTATGAGACAAAAACTTTAAAGATCGCTTCTGCATCCCGCGTTTTTCTCTCCTATGCTCAAAGAATTTGGTTCTCTATAAAATTATAATTTAATTCAAAGTTTGAATTTTAAATTAAGTGTTAATTATACAAACTTTTTATGTATTATGACATTATTCATTTGCGATTTTAATGATAAATAATTTAGTATTGACAAATTGTTTATTCATATCAATTATGTTATTTGCTATCAATTTTGAAATTTAATTAAATATTATTCTAATTATCTAAATTTTAATTTTTATGTAATTCTCTAAATTTAATTCTATCTATCTTATAATCTTAATATTTAAATTTTTTAGTTTCTTATTTTTTATTTATCTATGATATTAATTTTTATTAATTATATGCATTGATATCCTTAATTTTTGTATAAAATTATCTTTATTTGTCCATGGAATTTTCAATTTTATTATAGTAATAATTTTTTTTAATTTGTATTATTTTTTTAAGAAATTTAATTTTAAAAATATTAAAAATTAGATAAATATTTTATAATATTAAAAATGTGATTATAAAAAAATTAATCTCGTGTAACGTCGTTCGTGAAATAGTTTGTTATTAAAATGTGGTTTTCCCATCAGCAAAATGAAAGTAGAATAGCCCAAATGGATTATGCTACTAAAGGCACGACCCAGCTCAGACAGTCTAAATTCATCTGATGAAACCAACTCCCCAACTCAGAATTTCCTAATGGGCCACTGCCAGCAGGTCCGTAGATGGGCTCGTGATAGAAATTTGACGTTCGATTACTAAAGCAATTTCTTGTCTCCTTTCTTTTCTTCTCCACGCTTATGGTAGTGTTGATCTCTTCCTTTTTGTGATGTTTCTTGTACTATTTTTGTGTTTTTGTACGTCTGGTGAAGATCCATTCATTGATGTTGCAATAAATTGAGTACGATTTATATCGTGCATTCGAATGGAAGATATTTTTTCACAAAAATTAAACGAAGATTTGTTTAACCAAATTGTATCATATGAAGACCATGGAAAAATAGAGAAAAAAAATGTATTCTGTTCCTTTAATAAAGTGACTTCAATAACTTTGACATAATTATATGATCTTCTCAAAGATGCCAATAGTAAGGTACAACTTTTGGTTGGATATGTAAGATGAAATGATATCTTTTGGATAATTTCTTTTTCACCGAGATAATTTAAGTTAACACAACATGCACAATTTATCATTTACGTCTCTCTAACGTTAGAATCATCAAAAAACCAGCTCACTCCTAAGATTCTTCGTATTCCCACTCAGATCTGTAAAGAAATCAAGAAAATGTATGGAATAGGGCACATGCTTCCACGTGCAACCACAAATCGACAGAGCAACTTGGACGGGGATTTGCCCAGAAATGAGCCATCCAACAATTAATGGATAGAGCCGTTTAAGTTTTTTTTCGATGAAGAGCCGTTTAAGTTGCATTACTAGGGCACGACTCTACAAAATGTCATTTATTTTTTTGGGACAACTTTGTGGAAGCTAAAGTGTAGGGTCCTTCTGGGACCACTCTTGTCTCTTAAATAATAGCCAGACAACACACCAAACTGCCATTTTTACATTATTAATGCTTTCAATAATATTGTTGTATAATTTATTGGTTGTACTATACTGTATTATTAAGGTCTAATGAAGGCCGTTGCTAAAAATATGCTTGAATAAATGAACTGCAGTTTAAGCAATGCAGTGATTCCAAGAAAAAGAAAAGAAATGCAATAGTCTGGACGTAGATCTATTATAATGCTCATAAAATCTTAAAGAATTACTTGCTGAAATTGTAAAGAAGGAAGTTAGTTGTATCTATTTTCTATTTTAGAAAGAGATTCGTACCTTACGAGTTATTACATGAGCAATCGTTTCTAGGAATTCTTTGCCTCCGACAATCAATAAAACCTGTGACAAGGAAGGATCGAAGGTCAGGGGTTGTAATGGAACTTTAACACAAGAATTTCTGGCTGATGAGGACTAATTACCAAAGACTAAAAGTGTAGGGCCATTTATGTCATTTCAAAGAACCGCACCTCATGCCTTCCTGCATTAAAAAGAAAACTCTGCTAAGTACAGCTGTGTCTTTTCTGTTTACAATAATACCACATGGTTTGTCTAAGCTAGCTGCTAATGAGAAGTATCTCTTCTTTGAACTTTTTGAACACAATCATTTTTTGGTCACTAGGATTTGTATCTGTCTAAATTCCAGTTTCATAACTGCCAAAAGCACCTAAAATTGGCGAAAAGCAACAAAATAAGTAAACCGACTACTGCAGCCTTCTTGTTTCTTTGTAGTTTTTTCGGGATTTCAGCCACTAAGAAAAATCACATTACTGTCTTATCCTAACCAACACTGATAAATTCAGAAAATGAAACTGCGAAGCTAGCAGAACAGAGAGAGGAGTGAGACTTTATGAAGATCCTTTGAGAGAGACCAGATAAAGGCCAAAAAGATGTTCAAGTCATGGAGAAACGAAAAGAAAAAGATCAAAGCCCTATTCAAATTGCAGTTTCAAGCAACTCAGGTAAGTACTTGCAACTACATCTCAAATGGGTTTCAAGTTAGTTTCCCGTTCCATGACCTGTATATGCAGGACTAGTAATGCAGAAAATCATATAGTGTAATTTATGTGAACACAATTTATGAACATCAAATTCTTACCTCGCTTTATGTGATCTTTGCTCATTCAATTTAGGTTCCACGCTTGAAGAAACCTTCCTTGATAATATCTTTGGTTCCAGAGGATGTTGGTAAGACCACATTCAAATTGGAGAAAGCTGTAGTTCAGGATGGAACCTGTTCATGGGAAAACCCGGTCTTCGTAGCTGTGAAACTTGTCAAGGAACAGAAAACAGGAAAACTGCACGAGAAAATATACCACTTCATTGTTTCTAGTGTATGTCCTATTCAGCCCAGACTTGAACCTTCTGTCATCATTGCCGATAATTAGCAATGTATGAATGTGTGAATGAACATAAGCTAATGACCGAGTTTTTTGCAGGGATCATCAAAATCAGGTTATCTTGGAGAATGTTCAATTGATTTTTCAGATTTTGCAGAGGAAACTGAACCATTGACTGTTTCTCTACCACTTAAGTTTGCAAACTCTGGTGCAATTTTACATGTTAGATTCTCTCTTTCCGCCTAATGGGTTTCTTGATTTATCCTTTCCCTGCAATTCGCTAATTATTGTTTATAAATTCCAGAATCCAATTAACTTGTGTCATTAAATTATTAAATTTTTCACTATTCCTCATATATGAAGCATTGATTGAAACAGGTGACCATTCAGAAAGTACAGGGAGGTCTTGAATCAAGGTGAACACTTAACGTGTCTCACTTGGCTGATTCATCTTTGTTGCCCATCTTATTTGATATGCTCACTAACAATATACATAATCTCAGACACATTGAAGACAACAAAGATCCAACACTTCCTCAAGATGGAAGTCTGAAGAACCAACTGAGTAATAACCATACAGATGGAAATAAAAGTTGTGCGGAAGTAAGGGTTCATATCATCTACCTTGGTGTTTTCTATTAGTTCATTTTGGATGGGGTGGCAGAAGTTTTTCTATTCTTTTGGGCATATAAATTGTTCTTCTAAGTTATAATTGAAATATCTTTAATCATGTCACAGGAAGAAATCTTAGATATTTTGTCAATAAATGATGAAGAACAAGAGGGCAGCATTAATAATGCTTCTTTTAGCTCTAATACCACCTCCCAGACAATTCTCAGGCAAAATTCCATGCCTCAGGACGGCATTGATGCTAGCCTAACGAAAAAGCATTTGCATCGTAGATCAAGCACAGAGTGGTCTCTATGTTCAGCTTCAGATGGCAGTTTAGTTGATTCAACAAAAAGCCCTGAAGATAACTTTCCTCGAGTTCTGCAAGAGACTTCAGATGAATCCATCGAAAGACTCAAAGGTGAAATATCTAATTTGATGAGGCAGTCAGAATTATCAGAACTGGAATTACAGTCCCTGAGGAAACAGATTATCAAGGAGAGCAGAAGAGCACAAGATTTGTCCAGGCAAATTATTGTTCTTACGGAGGAGCGAGATGCGCTAAAAACAGAATGTATACAACTAAAGTCTTCACAAAAATCTGTAGATGAGGCTTTGAACCAACTGATTGTTCAGAATGAGGACTCAAGGGTCCAGCTTGAGGAAACGAGGCGAGAGCTTAGCCATGAAAAGGAGTTGAATGCCAATCTAAAGGTGCAAATCCAGAAAATACAAGATTCAAATTCGGAGCTGATACTTGCTGTGAAAGATCTGGATGAAATGTTGGAGAAAAAAAACATGGATATAGCAAGTCTTTCAACTGAGCTGGAGATAAGTAAGAACGTTAGAAGGCTTCAGAATACAAAGAGCTTATCCGATGAGGAGGAGGTTGGAGACCAAGGAGCATTGCCTGAATCGGGGGATTTAGATCAGGAGAAAGATGATGCCAATGAACTACATCAATTGAAGCAGGAGCTTTCAGAGCTTTTGGCGGAAATAGAGCTCTACAAACAAGACAGAGAAAAGATTGAGAACTACGTCGAACAACTGACCCAAGACTATGAAGATTTAAGACGGGAAAACCATGAAATGTCTTCCAAGTTAGAACAGAACAGAGTAGAAGAAATGAAGGCACAAAATGAATCCTCAAAATCTTTGGCGACTATTAAAGAACTTGAATCACAGATACAAAGATTAGAGGAAAATTTGAAAAAACAGACTCAAGAATTTTCAGAATCCTTGTTGTCTATTAATGATCTTGAAAGTCGGGTCAAATGGTTGGAAAAAGAACTGGAGAAGCAAGCCCAAGACTTTGAAAATGATTTAGACGAAATGATGAATGCCAAAATTGATCAGGAACAGAGAGCCATACGTGCAGAAGAGGCCCTAAGGAAGACAAGATGGAAAAATGCCATCACTGCAGAGCGACTTCAGGAAGAATTTAAAACATTTTCGGCAGATATGGCAAATAAATTCAACGAAAATGAGAAGCTAACAGCAAAGGCATTAAAAGAGTCCGATGAGCTTCTCGAGCAAAAACGAATGCTGCAAGAAAGCCTTCAGAAAACTAATGAACAGCTTGCACAACTTAAAGAACAAAGTAGAATAAAAGTGGAAGGACTATCAACTCAACTGGAATTGAAAACAAAAGAGGTTGAGCAGATGACATCTGAACTAGAATGCATGGCCAAGCAAATGAAATTTGCTCAGAAGCATCATAAAGAAAAAGAAGAAGCTTTCTCAACAGAAATTCAAATGCTTAAAACCAAGCTAGAAATGCTGACAAAGGAAAAGAATGGCACCATTGAATGGGAAGAGCAAAAAGCAAAAGTGGGAGGTGATATTGCACAAATGGCAATAGCAGTTGATGATGCAAAGATAAGAATAGAAGGCTGGAAAGCTGAAAGAACTGAACTGGAGGAAAGAATAGCACTAGCAAAAAATGAAAAAGAAAAAGCACAAGAAGAATTAGTCATCTTTAGGTCCTTAAAGGAAGAAAAGGAGAAGCTGGTTGATAACCTGTTATCGGATGTGGAAATCCTAAGAGCTCAGAAAGTCAATTTAACACCCAGCTTGTCCAAAGAAGAATCAGAAAAAGAAGACCTGCGTAGATTGGTGCATATGTTGGAGGAAAGTGCTGGCATAGAGAAGAAAGAGAATGGGCAAAATGTGATTTCAGATGCGACGATCTTGACTATGCTTGTCAATCCAGAAAGAAAATCTGATGACAAAGAAGTTGCGTATGGAAGGTACAGTTTCCAGTTCATCCTTTACATCTCAATTTGTTGTGCCCCCGTATAATAAAAACAAACATATTTCCTGTCAAATAACTCGGTTTTTTATGGTAATATTTAAAAGAATACTTCATTCTTACCATAAAACTTCTGTTTCACTATAAAATCGAGGACATGCAGGAAGGAAGAACTGAAAATAACCAAGGATGACAGTGATCTTACCAAGTTGTCAACCGACTTGGCAATGCTAAAGGAGAGAAACAAGTCTATGGAACGTGAATTAAAAGAAATGCAAGAGAGATATTCAGAGATCAGCCTCAAATTTGCAGAGGTTGAAGGCGAAAGGCAACAACTTGTCATGACAGTGCGCAATCTGACGAACAAGAAAAGCTAGCAATCTAGAGGATATGGCAAATTGGCTGCATAGATGAAGCATGTCAGAAGCAACTCGTTAATTCACCTTTAAGAAAATAGGTTTTTTTGCCCATCAACTCTTCAATTAACAATGTAATTAAACTATTGGCTAAATGTCTCACCAAACAAAAAGAAATCTTCTCATGCATTCTTTCACTAGCATATGTTTTTGCAAGAGATTATTTGTGAAAAGAAATGATTCAGGAAACGTGTTTTGACCTTATATTGCTTTGATTTGCTAATTTGACATTTAGGTTACCTCAATGTTGGCTAATCCGTAATCAACACATATACTAAACCCTAATCAAATAATGCTTGTGGAATTCTCTGCATTGTTTATATATTCCAAGCAAGAACATAATAATATATACAGATTTATGAACTAACAATTAATTTTTTATCAACACACTGCAGAATGTAAAAGTTTAGTAACACAGCTTACCATCTAATTGACGGTTGAGAAGCTTTTTTCTTGGATAGTAAGCGCCTCCATCACTCCAGACCAGCCTAGTTTGGTTTCCATCACCACTCATTGCAAAGGATAGTGTCTGCAAGGGACCAAACATATTATGATAACAAATAAAATCAAAACTTGTGTTAATATTAAAGGATTTCATGTCAGACCTGTCTTGATCTCTTATCAGTAGGTGTCCATGTAGGAACAAGAGAAGCTGAATCCTTCTCATTCTTGGATGAGTGTGGCAATTGCATGGATTGCTTGAGCTTCTTCTTTTCAAGTTCTCTTGCTGACGTGCTGCCTCCTTGGTATTTAAAAAATTCGATAATTGATGTACTTCTTCTCTTATTCACTTTCTTTACATTAGCCGAAAACCCACAAATAGGCGTAGATGTATCACATGGAAGGGACTGCTGCCGCAATCTGCTTTTCTCCCTGATTCTATTGAGAAACTCTATTGTCCAGGGTGAACCTGGTTGTTGACCGGCGGAATTGATTGCCTTAGAAAGTGGTGTTCCACCATAATAAGATATCTCCTCTTTGAATGGCAATTCTTTAGAAATTCTTGCAGATCGCTGTCTTTACCGCTCCTCTAAAACCATCTGTTGATGGTTTGGAGGTGCCTTATTGTAATTTACATTGGAGTCAGGAAGACTTTCATTCTCTTGCAAACTTTCTTTTGTCCTCCATTTCCTAGTTCTGGATATCTGTGAGCTGTCGAATTATTTGAAGGAACACCCTTCAATGTGTCTTTCGAAGTGCCTTCACAAAGCATATCAAATGATTCTTTGCATTCTTCCGTTTTTTGCACATTTAGAATGACATCAGAGAAAATAAAGTCAATAACTAACCTTCCATCATCCGAAGACTCAGTCAAAATCAATGTTATCCAACTGTCACTCCCTTAAAATTCTCTGATTAAAGTAATTTTTAGAGTTGCATTTATCTTCCTCCCAGAGTTGCCAATCCAAGTAAATGCCATCAGTTGCAGAAAGGGATTGCTTTTTGAGTCCAGAAAGTTTCTCCTCAACAATAATATTCATTGTCATTCTCTTGTTATCATCACATAGAATAGGTACTGGCAACGATCTAAATGTCTCATCTACCAAAGCTAGCTCAACACTAACAATCAGTTCATCAAATTTCTTAAAGTTCATTGCTTCAGTAAATATCCAGTCACATATTTCTGGCTCAAATCTAGGTTGCTTCTCAAAGAATACTTCATAAAGTTGACATAAGTCCACCAGATGGAATTTGAACTCCTAAAAAACAAATGGATTTTTTTGGAGAAAAACAATTTGTGTTTTCTTCAATACTCAGTGAAGTTTCCATTGTGCTTATAACATCCATAACTGTGAATTCATTCAGGGTTGCCAACTGAGATTCAAGGCCCTGTCTTGGTAGACAATGATCTGAAAGGAACCTTATGACATCACAATGCGTAGAGTCCAGCATCTCCAATCTGTCAATAAGTGGGTTAGCTTCTTGGACATATTGAGACTCAGTTTTCTCAAGCAATAACAAAACTTGTTCTTCAAATGAGGGGTCGGTGAAAGTTCTCAGGCTTGTGTCGTCCACTTCTAAAAGAGGCCATGTTTCATGATGCATTTGCTTATGAACATAACCATCATCTTCAAACCCACAAGTATATTGGTCCATGCCATATGGTAAATTAATATTTTGAACAGAATAAATTGATTCTTTAAGCTTGTTTGAATACTGCATTTTCAGCACTGGCTGAACCAATTTCTGTAGTTAGAAAACGTGAAGTTCACCATCAAGGAGTAAAAGCAGAAGTGGGCATCTAAACAGAAAACTACTTTTTTAACTGTATATTGTCAGATATCTATGCAGTAGAAATACATACAACTGGCATGCTATACGAGAACAAATAAGGAATTAAATCAGATCTTCTAACTCAGCTCCTATTCCTTTCACTAGCACTGAGAACAATACTGAGAGTGAATTACGATAAGCAGCAATTAAGAACTTAAACTTTGATGACCATAGATTCCTTCTGAAAACGAAATCTTACCTGGCTACTTTCGACCTCTCGAACTTCAGTAAAAATTTGTGTTTCCTTCTCCTCGGAAAAGCGAGCACTTCCCTGCCAATCAATGCACAAAAGGAAAACAGAGTCCATAAGAATAAATATTATAGAATTGAATTCTAAAACTCCTATGTTCCGGGATTCTTCTCACCAACAATGCGTAGGGATCTGGCCTTTCGAAGTAGATAAAATCAAAGCCAACACGTTTATGTCTATCATCTGCTGCAGCCTCATGATCGTTCTGCAATTACATTCAAAAGGCTTTCAAAGGAAAGGACTAAGCTGACAAGTTTTAAAAAAATAAAAAAACGAAATGTTATTCGGAAAAACCTCACCGGAATTTCCGCCTATTAGCCGACACTTTTTATAGTTCACGCTGAAACAAATCCAATTTCTCAAACAGGTTTGCAACATTTTACTTAACAGAAAGATCTAACTCATTAACATCCAAACGACAAAGTCGTCGATACGGAACGATCTATAATGTAATATTACGATAGCGCGTCCGGTAAACTCTACTCTATCCACTCCGAAACGAATTATATGAAATATGATCTGATAGATCGTTCCAGGAAAACCAAAGGTCGTCCGTATTACATCGCTCATAAAAAGAAACATTTAATAGCATGTAAAGATTTAAAGAAAATCCAAACTTTTAGAATCAATTCTGAGCTACTTATCAAAAAAAAAAAAGAATCAATTCTGAGCTGAGATTTCAATTTCTCACCTCAGGCAACCAGTAAGCATCACATGCAGGAAAGACACTCTGATCATGATAGCAATCTTTGCCATACATGTGATTGCTATCAACCTCAATGTTTTGAGGAATTACTTCACCGATGAACTTCCCTAGAGCAGAATCGATCGGTAATCTCTCAGTGACGAGAATACTATCTGCATTTGGCGCCAAGCGGAGTAGGTTTTCTTCGAAGCTGTACAGACGCAGAGGAGGTAGGCGAGGGACTGAGAGATTGAGGAAGTTTACTGGAGCAGAAGAAAGGGTGGCAAAGTAGTCGATGTTGAGAAACCGAGTTCGCATTTCGAAATTTTTGTTGAGTGAAAGAGACGGAGAACAAAATCTTTTTTGTTGAGAAAGAGAACAGAGAAATTTTCAAAATTTTGGTTAAGGGACTCAAATTTTGGGAGGTTTCGATGCTAATTGCTTGTTTGGCGGTTGGCGCCTTCGTAATGTAAATAAAAGAACCAATACGTTGACGTTTTGGTGAGTATTCCCGCCTGTTAGGAATATTTCTGTCGGACACGAAACTTTGACATTTAAACAAACAGCCTTCCTCTCAAGAAAGTCGTTGTAGTATAGTGGTGAGTATTCCCGCCTGTCACGCGGGCGACCCGGGTTCGATCCCCGGCAACGGCGCGCTTTTTTTCCCCATTTGGTTAAGAGTTTTTGCGCGAATTTTTGCTGTCGTCTTCACAACAGGAAACAGAATTCGGGGGAGACGCAATAGATTTTACCATCCATCATTCAAGCTCTTATATATATTCAGGAGAGAGCATTAATCACTATCTTGTATCTTATAACACCCTTACGCACTTTGCCGACTCAGATGTAGACTGATGCAACCAATTACACACTACGTGTGTGGTTTCTCTTTGCTAAACCAGACATTTGTTGCATACCGTATCTTCTTAACCGAAATTCTCCAAATAAAAACAGTTAAGTACTGTTTACGCTCTGGTACAGATCATTATCCACTCCATCAGAGACCCACGGCGTTAATGCCGCGTGTACAATCATCTGCACTTACGTGTCTTGTAATAGGGTCCCGTCGGTATTTGGACACGTGGCGACCATCCTTTAGGGCCACCAACATGTAGAGGTGGCAACGAAATTTAACTACTGATGCTCCCCCCTCTTTTCCTTCTTTCTGATTGCATAGTTATCTGTTGTTTCTTGTTTGCGTGTGTATATATAATCCAAAGGAGGTCTCTTCTAACATGGTAAACTGTTTCAATATCGGAAAGAAATCAAAAGGAGAGAAAAATTTCTAATATGGATCAACAAGCGGCATATACACATGGCCAGACTCACCAGTACGAGCAAGACCCCAGCAATGTTGGATCGTATGTTGGTAAGACTAGAAGTTTACATTTATTAGCACGATGCAGTTCTTTATTTGTGGATTATTGTTGGCAGAGGGTGAAGATCATGATAAGAAATCAGTTTTGAAGAAGGTGAAGGCAAAGGCCAAGAAAATAAAAGACACCCTTAAACTACATGGTTATGGTCACAACCATGGTCAACACCAAGAAGGTCATGTGCCAGATGATCATGACCTTGAGGAGGAAGAAGACGAGGATGAGGAAGAGGCTGTGGACCTAGAAACTCATGGATCATCAGGTATGTAATTGTAACCATGGACGTATATTCTTTAAATGTAACTTCGTGTAGAATTCCTGTTGCATACAATTAAGTACAACTTACTTGCGTAATGTAACAAATGGAAAGATTGGTTGAAGTTGTAGTATATACTGTATA
>CAODLS010400828.1:0-11297 GCA_948243855.1 Flueggea neowawraea
TGTGTGTGTACATTATAGTCTAGAAAGCTCTTCGTGGGATCGACTCATACTCACTACTAACTTCATTTTAGTGTGTCAAGTGTAGTTTTAATTTGGTTGCAAGCGACAACATCACCAGAGATGGAGGAGGAAGAATGAGATTTCATTATTTCCATTCCAACACACACACAAATCCTTTCAAGAGGAGAGAGAGAGAGGCCGATGCTTCTTCACCGAGAAGAAGAAGAAGTCGTTCTTCTTTGTCCCCACCGAGTCCTGCACAGATTTGCGTGACATCTAGACTGCGAAAGAGCTAAGCACTCTTGTTAACGTCTCAATCGTGGTTTGCTCGCGAGACTAACATCGAAAAGAATCCTACCGCCGTTGTTCCGCTGCTTATGGCTGCAGTTTTCGACTCGAATAGAAGTAGGTAACTCAAACCTACTAATTATACTGCTTATTAGTTAAACCGGTATAGAATTCCTTCAATATCCAAATTCCTACCTATTCCAGGTTCTTGTACTTATATTATTATAGATTTTTCTATTTTGTGATTTTTCCTTTTTTTATATAATATATTTAATTAACCAAACTAAATTAAAACTAAAAATTTAATTCTCATGTTAAAAAAATTACAGTAAGAATCGCATAAGACACAACGTTTGCCATATATTTGTAACCATAATTCTTCTTATTCTATGACCCTAACTTTTATAATTAACTTTAAATTAAATAATACTTTTATAATTAATTACAAAAACTAATAACTTTTAAACTAAGAGTAATAATCTTCTAAAAATAATTAAAGAACGAATAATCTTAAGAATTTTTTTTGAAAAAAGGGTTTTTAGTAAGGATAATACTCTTCTTAAAAATAATTAAAGAATTAGATATTATTATTTTTAATTAATCAAATAATAGCTTCCAAAATTAATTAATTTCATTCACACAACCTGCATCAATTAACTTTCACACTCCATCTATTAACTAAGTATGTGTGGGGCGAACTTACATGTCGGCACATAAGTGGGTAGCCCTTTTCAAAAACAAAAATCAGTAGTGTCTACGCTAAATTTATTGTGAGAAAATCCAAGAAACAAATGCCCTTTAAGATTGTGAGCGTGCAAAAAAATTTGAGGTATTTTTAAATCAATGTAATTAAAAAAGGAAAACTAAAGTGCACCCAATTCTAATCATAAAATTTAAATGGACGAAAATTACTTAATAGAAAATCTCAATGCAAACAAAACCACTAAATAAACATGTTGGGGATCAAAAGGTTTGATCGACGGTGTCAACAATTTAAATAGCAATGGATTATAAAGAAAAAATACACATGAAAATTTACGTTGTTGGATTTGAAAACTTAGAAGAGGTGTAAAATCCACTGATCGATTGAGGAGTACAAATATATGGTGTGAACTCTGAAAGCCTGTAACCCACTAAGTGGCCCAAAATTTGCCACTCAAAATGTAAAAAAAAATAAACTAAAGGATTGAATAATATTTTTGTACCTAAACAAGAGACTAAACAAGAAAACTCTTACTCAACACAATCACTACCCACCTCTACCCACCTCTACCCATTCTTCATGAATTTATAGTGAAGATTGCTTGGCCTCCAAGTGCATTTGTGTAGGGCATTGCAAGTGGTCAGGTTGGTCAGTTTGAAGGAACTTTTCAGACCAACCTGACCACGTCGGATTGAAGGAAAGAGAAACCAATGCCGACCAAACCAATGAGTGGTTTGGTCAGTTTGTTTGTCCATGTCATGAATATATTGCGGGGATTAGAGTATAGCATGTGAAATCCACCAAGAAATGTGTACATCTCTGAAAAGCTTGACACTGGAAGCTCCTAGACTGGAAGATGATTCACTTCAATATCTTCTTTCTTGTTTTCCTGTCCTAGAGAAATTGACTTTAAGTAAATGCCATGCTCTAGAAAGAGTTATGATTTCAAGTCATCGGCTTAAGACACTAGCCCTGAGGGAACGTAAAATTCTAATGGAAGCCGATATTGATACCCCAAATCTTCTTTCATTTTAATACAAGGGGAGTGAAATACCCTTTCCACTTTGATTCCTGCAGTTTTTGTGGAGGCAAAATTTAGTCTTGTCTATGCCCCATATCATAGCATTGTTTGGATGGTTGAACTGCAACGCCTCGTTGAGAAGCTTGATAAGAATTCGAAACTGATTGTGCAGTCCAGAAAGCTAACTTTCTTTCTCCAAATATACCATCTATTTGCGTTTGTTTCAATGGTGAAAATTGATATCTATATATATCATCGTCACAAATTTCCTTTCATTCCTTGCTTGTGATGGTTCATCAAGAATGTCATTCTTCATGAAGATTTAAACAAATGGTTGATTCCTCCAGTCGAAGATTTTACGCTTGAATTTATCAATTCGTCAATCAATTTGGAAGATGTAGTAGATAGGTTGTTGCACACGAGGCGTCCTGTGACATTAAGTACTGTATCATCTACCAACAGAAATTTCAGTGAGGTATGAGATTTTCCTTGCAGATGATATAAGTTCAGTAAACATGTCCAATGGTGCTTATTATATGGTTATGCTCTTTTTTTGCATCTTAATTAAGCTTTCTTTTGCCTTTCTTGAGCCACAGCGAGTCTGCGAGTGTATTTGTGGATGGTAAATAGTGAAGTGGAGCCAACCTGCTGCAGCTATAACACTTCAAATAATAAACGTTGGCGGCACTCTTTGAATGGATCGGTTCTATAGTTTCTTTTCATTATAAGTTCTCTAGCCTTGTTTTATCAGTAACTTGTGGCGAAACTTTTGATAAATTCTGTTAATTTCCTTTAAAGGATCGGATCTCCTCTGAAATAAAGTTTTCATAGGTTTAGTCATTGTAATGGACACACCCCAGACATCTAAATTTTAAGGATGTTTTTGTTCTTTTCTTGTTTACTTTGTGGCAAGATTCGTCATCATTGCGTGCTTGTGCCGCAAGATGGCATATCTTTTTTGAAATCCACTATTAACTGTCTTGTTGATTTGCCATTTGTTAATGCAAGAACCTAAATTTCACCAAGTACTCATTTTTTTGCAAAATGGAATATGTGACAAAACGCAGAACAAAAGCATCTGGTTCTTCCTGCTTGTCAGTGAAGCAGAATCTGATGCTGCATCGGGATCGGATGTCCCACTGCATTGCCATTATTTATTAGAATTACTTTCTGCTCGTAGCACACATTGCCTTCTATTCTCCTCCTTTCAGCATTATTATTGGCTCCAGCTTTTCATTAGCTCTGATGGTAAGAAACCAGAAACCCTAATAGCTTTCATCTTTTTGTTGGTTTCTCTGAGAATTTGGTATGCTTATTAGATTCTAATAAGTAATAGGATTATACTCTTAAGAAAAGTTGTGTTCCTTTTTCAGTTTTCATAGCATAACCTTTTTCCCTTTATTCTAAGTCCATGAATTTGTTATAAACAATTTTCTATTGAACTGCTTCTGCTATATGCTGCTATTGCTATTGCTTCTGACTGAATAGAGTAAGCAGCAATTATGGCACTTGCTTGACTGCGACTGTCGCAGTAAGGAGGCAAGGATCAATCGAACATACTAGTAGCCATAGGACCATGGGGAGGCGACGGAGGAACTAGCTGGGATGATGGAATCTACGATGGAGTGAGAGAAATTACACTTGTTTACGGTCTTTGTATTGATTCAATTCGCGTCGTGTATGACAAGAATGGTAAGCCTGTAATAGCAGAAAAACATGGAGGCACTGGAGGCTCTAAGACAGCTGAGGTTAGCTTCGACATCATGAATATATAATCTTTCTCATTCCCATCAAGAACAATTCAGCTCTTCATTAATCAGCTCCTAGCCCCTTTCGGTTCCATTCTTGATTAACTGAGATTCAAACTCGCGATGTCTTAAAATTGAAGACGACCGCAGTACCGCCAAGTCAAAAGTAGTTGACTTTCTTACATTTTTCTCTTGGGCATTGGTTTCAGATTAAACTGCAGTATCCGGAGGAGTACCTGGTAAGTGTCAGTGGGTACTACTGTCGTTTGATTCCATTCTTTGGGCCTACTGTGATCAGGTCTTTGACATTCAAAAGCAACAAAAGAACTTTCGGGCCGTACGGGGAGGAGGAAGGAACACCAGTTACACCGTCAATGGAGGGAGCCTCAATTGTGGGTCTAATGGGGGAGAGCTGGATGGTACCTTGATGCACTTTCGTTACGTCTTTCTCGTGTTCAATCTACAACGCCTTCTCGTATTCAATCTACATCGCTTTTCCAGAAGGTTCGGAAATGGCTTCGGAGGCTTACAAGCACGGTTTAGAGGACCAACTCCATTGCCAATTGAAGAGTATGTACTATGGAGTTTGATGCATGGGCGGTGCCAGGATTCCAGTTTGAACAAGGGCTGGATCTTGCTCCGCCACTTCATATATATATATATATAAATAAATTATTTATTGATATATATAATATTAAAATATATAAAAATTTTAATTAATTTTTGTGGTGTCGAATTACTAATTATATAATATTATAATTAATTAATTAAATAAAAATAAATTATAATTAGATTTAAAAAATAAATTATATGACAATTTATATTATAATATTTTTATTTTTAAATATTTAATTATGTATATAATTTTATAAATCTGTAGTAAACTCTTTAGAAAGAAATTTATAAAATAATTAAAATAAACGCTAGAGGAGACTAGAGTTAGAAAATGAAAATGAGAGATAAGTGAAAATTTCAACAAAAATAAAATTAGGAACTTAATTAAGAAAAAAAGGTTTAGGGACTAAAGTACTAAAATGGCGTAGTGTTCCTTAGTCGCTCTTCCATTGGTTTGAAGAGATGTTATTTTTTTATGAATTTGATCACCTATATGTTTGTCATTTGATGAGACTTTACTAGTATATACGCCTCGTAACTCAAATGGTATGGCACCCTCTTATTGACGTCTGAGTTCAGCGTTCCAACCGAACAGCACCCAGGTGTGCATATTTAAGTGCCTCCTCGTAGTTGAGGTCTGATAAAAAAAAAAGATTTGCATTATTTCGACATATTTAACATATTTTAATTTTTAAATGAAATATTTTTTAAACAATTTATTAAATTCAATCTACTAAAAACCATCACATATCATATAAGTGAGTGTTAAGTTTGGCATCAAAATTGGTGGCAATAAGCGACCTAAGGTATTCATGTCTGATTGTCTATCGTTGGTGGATGGTGCATAGATTAGAAACAAACAGGCATCCTACTTTTCTTTCCTTTTCTATTTGATTATTTTTCTTTTATTTGAGAAAACAAAGCTAAGGTGTAACATTCCTGTGTATTTATCGTAATATGTATAAATCTATGGATGTGGAGAAAATATTTTTAGACACTTTTATTATTCTCCTTCTTTTCAATTCTAAATTACAGTTTTAATTTATTTTATTTGATCTTTTTTCAAATAATTTCAAATAAAGGAAGAATATGCTCACATTTTTTTTAAAAATTGATTTGCGAATGAATTTATTTTAGATTAATTATCTTTATTTTATATGCTTTTAGATATGTTTGAATATTAACACATATCAGATTATTATGAAAGTTTAAAATTAAATATTGTTATCAAATTATCTCATATTCAAATTGTTAGAAAAGCGGTCCCATGACGGATGAACCGAACTGGTCGGTCAAAGTGTGAATTGGGACCGTGAACCGAGACAAATTGGTAAGGCCAATTGAGTTGAGCCATTTAGGCCCATAAGGTCCACAGGCCTATTAGGCCCATTAGATGGCCTATAAATAGATGGAAGGGAGTAAAGAAAAGAGGTGGAAAAGAAAAAAAAAAAAGAGAAGAAGGAAGAAGAAGAAAGAAAGAGAGAAAAGAAAAGAAGGAAAAAAAAAGAGGGATGGAGAAAAATGTTTCTCCCCTCCCTCATCCTGCCTTCCATCTCCTCCCACTAGATATCGTTCGTTAATGGTGTCGATCCACGTGGCATCTAGACTGCGAATGAGTCGAACACTCCCGTCAACTATACAAACATGGTTTGCTCGCAAGACCAACTTCGAAACCTGGTCCTGCAGCTGCTGTCTACTGCTATGCTTCCACCGGAATCCAGGTAGGTAACTTGAATCGCATTTTATACTGTTTATTTGTTGAACTGGTACCAGATTTCTTCATTGGTATCAGAGTCAGCACAGATTTTTCAAATTTGTTTTGAAAATATTGTTGGTCTCTGTCTAGGATGTCTACTGTATTTTTATTGCATTCGATTTTCTGTCTCCAACGCGATTTTGGTTCTAGTTTGTCCGAAGCCAAAATCTGAAAGTTGAAATTTCAAAATTTTGGAAAAAGATTTGAGATCAGCGACCTTGAAAACATAACCTGCCCAAATTTTGTAGCGAAATTCTGTCGAGAAGGTCGTCAAATTGACGAAAATCCGATCGAAAAATACTAGGTGAAAAACTTACAAATGAATTTTTTTCATTTGATGGGGTGTCAAACCAACAAATTAATTTCTACTAAAAAATAAAGATTCTGTATATAGCAGTGAGCATGGTCAAATCCACAGAGATTGGTAAAGTTTATTTATTTGAAAGAAACGTAATAAAACACACAAGATAATGTATAGAATGAATATTAAATATCAAAACAGATAAAAATAATAAAATAAAGTAAAGAGAATTCAAATGTAGTTAAAAGAAAATCAATAATAATAAAGCCTAGCCAAGGTATTTCTCAGTTCAATCCTTTCAATTGATCACATACACGAAAGATAAATATCAAGTATTCGAATAGACAGAGTTATAGTTAACGATGACACACTCAATTAACCAATCTCTTCTTACTTAATCGAAAGCCCCGAGACACCCTGCAGACTATTTCCCTAACCACTAGATAACCTCTGGGACGCCCTGACAATTAATCTATGGCAGCAGTAAGAACCAAAGAGACTTCTATCATAGCCAGTGAAGTCGAAAACGTCGTAAATCATTTAAACCATATTATTCAGTTCCATAACATTGAACAATGACCAAACTACATAAATTCAAGTTATTTGTTACCTATATTAGGATTAATGTAACACACTATCAATCCTAAATAACAATATATTATTTCAATCAATTAATCAACTGGCCACATTGACCAATCAACATAAATAATAATAAAGGAACTAAGGCATAAAAACTGAATAAATACTCAAAGTACTCAATAACATATAAAAACATAAGTCTCACAACATAATATGATCAAACCTTGAAAATACCTCGACTAGATGCGAGCTTCGCTACTCAAACCTAAAAGAAACATGCAAAATATGAGAGAAAAAGGTTGTGGGGCATGCTACCCCCTTAGGGTAATCAAAAACCCACTAAATAATGAGTTTAAAAGAGTATTTATATGTGTTTTCCCTCAAAACCTAATCTTAGTCTTAATAGAATTGATAAAATAATAATAATAAGGTTCAAATATTGCTCCAGCAGTAATTTCGAGTTATGAACCTTCAACCACATCCAATAGGCTCTAAAATCGAGGTTCATAAGCCCAGCACGTAGCCCAATGAACAGCAGTCAAACTAGGTCAACGCAGCTATTAAGGCGTGGTCACGCAGAGATGCAGTTTTCGCTTGAAATGCACAGAAACAGCTTCAATCATTCATGTTTCACCAATATTTCACCTAAAACACCAAAGAAGCATAAAAACATAAACACAAGAATAATAACAATTAATAATGCAAAAACACATATAAAATGCAATGTAAAGTATGCATAAAATGCAACCTATCATCATCTAATCCAATAGGCAACGTGGCGAATTCCTATTGGCTGAACGTGGACCAATCAGAACGCACCACTTGGCACGCATGACACATTTCTATTGGTAAAAAAACACGCGAACCACTCAGAACGCGACATGTGTCCCGTTGACAGTCAATGTTGACCCAATCAAAGTTGGTTGAGATGTGAACCAATCATCAGACGACACGTGGCAAGTGATAATGACACACAAACTGCATGTTCCAATAACGTGTTGCCATGTGTAAGTAGTTCCATGTGGTCATCCAAGTGTTTGACACGCTACGATAAAATGAGACACAGTGGCTACTCCATGTAATGATGTGGACTATAAGGAAGTTCATATCAAGTTATGTGTTCTTACTTGACAGAAAAGTCACTCCAAGTAATAGTGAGGAACACATATATGTTAACTGTAGTGTAATGTGAAGGTTAGCTATACAGTGGAATGGTCCACTTAGCACTAACCATCTAAAGAATATATGATAGTCTTAGTGATAGTCGACCTCGATTGCTTAAAGATCGAGAAGATCTTTCATAAGTTTAAGTGAATCAAGATCAAATATCATGTTGCGAAAAGACTTGGTTACACAAGGATAAGTGAATTTGAGTACAAGTTTCACAATGAGAAGTGAACTTGGAATATAAGTCCATGCGAGATGGAATAAGTTCCTTAAGACCCTTATGGCATACAAAGTATGTAATCCCTTAAAATATGATCTTTAATAATATCATTGTAAGCAATACACGAGCACCAATGTTGAGAGTTAACATTTGTTATAATGTTAAGTGCGAAGGCATGTTGGACAAAAAAGTAACACACTCACATGGGTGTTTACCATAGTTTTCCTAGTTTGTTGGTAAATAACTAAGATGAGGCTGGTTTTGAACGTAGAAGAGAGAGCGTTCATAATCAAAAGGCCTTCTTGCATTTTACAATTGTGAGTTCATTGTAAAAGAGCAAGAAAAAGTCGTATGAAGAGAGACGTACACTATAGAATAAATTCCTATACCGATCATTAAAATGAGTAAATGCTAAAATTGAGAGACTTTTAGCATATTCTGTCTTAAAGGCAGAAGTAATCTTGTTAATGTAGATTAAGGTTAGATGGCAAAATGCATTGTAATCGAAGCTTTTCTGTGGTGTTGATAGTGTTGTATAAACATGTGTTCCTCCAAGGGAAGGAAAGAACACCACAGCACATGATCATACCATGTGTGCTAAATACACGACCATAGGGATGTAAAAGATTGAAAAACGATCTCACTTTTCCTAGTGTGAGACCCTACCGTAAACATATGGTTCTTGGTGCTACCTACTCTTAAAACCCTTATCACATTCAAAACGTGTAGTTGAGTTTGGCTATTTTAGCTTGTCATTAATGGTCACAATTGATTCGACCAAATGTGACTAGCTGAGCAAGTAAACTTGGCTATATGGATTGTCTGATGTAAGAGGAAAAGTTCGTTTCTAAACACATTTCTCATAAGTTTGCTACGCTAGCTCTTATGTAGTGTGCCACATGATGTGTGAACTTTGAGAAAAGCTTTCGTGAGATCGTGAAGTTCGAAAGCAGCGATTGTGTGGTTACGAACTAGGGAAAGACATATGTTTCCAGCAATCTGAACTGTTGTTGCATACACATTGGCAGAATGGAGCTATTCCGCGAAGAGACGCATTCTAGCAGGATTGCGTTAAGAGCTGTTATATATCCCTAACAGGTGTATAGCAATTACGCTCTCATCATATGCTAGTCGTGCGGTCTATTTGTCTGTGTGACGAGAGGATCGAGCATGGTTACGTAAGTGCTAACTATGTTACATAACGTGTAAGGTTCCGTCATGTGCGAGTTAGAGGTGTTAGAAAAAGCGATCCGCCCATGACAGGTGAACCGAACCGGTCGGTCAAGGTGTGAACCGGGATCGTGGACCTAGACAAATTGGTAAGCCCAATTGAGTTGGGTCATTTATGCCCATAAGGCCCACAGGCCCATTAGGTGGCCTATAAATAGATGGAAGGGACTAGAGAAAAGAGGTGGAGAAGAAAAAAAAAAAGAGAAGAAGGAAGAAGAAGAAAGAAAGAGAAAAGAAAAGAAGGAAAAAAAATGAGGGAAGGAGAAAAATGTTTCTCCCCTCCCACATCCTTCCCTCCATCTTCCTTCCTCCATCTCCTCCCACCAGATATCGTTCGTCGATGGTGTCGATCCGCGTGACATCTAAACTGCGAACAAGTCGAGCAGTCCCATCGACTATCCGACCGTGGTTTGCTCGCGAGACCAACATCGAAACCTGGTATTGCAGCTGTTGTCTGCTGCTATGCTTCCGCCGGAATCGAGATAGAAAACTTGAACCGCCTTTTATACTATTTATTTGTTGAACTGATACTAAATTCCTTCATAAATCTAATGATAAAAATAAAACTGAAAATAGTTATCTCAATAAAAATATAAAGAACTTGTAGATAATTCTTTATTGTTATCAGATAGATTTAAATTTTAATTTAATCTCAAGTATTTAAATATGCTATCACAGTTCAATGTGACGATAAAGGGCGAGATACACAACATCAGTCTCGGATGGGCTAGCGACTTCATTCTGGAATAATGTTGGGTGCCATGGTTTGGCCTTGTGTGTGCGCTTTCCTGGTTTATTTCGTTCTATCTCAATTAAAGGCTGCATGTGTTGCTGATTTAGCAATAGCATCGGATGATCCACCACTTCATTGTAATATTGATGTTTGGAGGCGGCGACTTTGAGTTGTTGAGCAAGAAGAATTGCAACATCATCGAATACTTCGGATTATTACGTACTTTGGGACGGCAATGCTTGGGATTATTACACTTATAACATGAGACTAATAATGGTCACAGGAGTCATTGCGGTTTTTATAAAAAAAAATTTCTCTGTGGAATTTTGTTGTTTTCGCAACAGAAGCAATAGGGGTTTTGTTTGAATTGTTTCGATATAGTATTAATGTTGGAGTCAAAATTTTTATTGATTTTTTTAAAGTTGGATTTTTGCATGGAACATTTAAATTTTGGGAAAATATGCGGATGCACTTTAAGGTAATAAGGTGGTAGTTTGGACTTTGACGTCTTCAACAAAGAAAAAATATATATATTTTATATATCTTTTCTAATAATTAATTAAGATTACCCCAAAAAAATTTAAAAATAATATCTATTTTATTCATTTTTAATTAAATACAACTATCTGAAAAATATTCTACAAAATTATCTATTCAGTGAATTTTTTTAATTAATCGAAATTACCATAACAAAACAATTAAAAATAATATATTCTATACACTTTTGAAAAATTATAAAACTATCTATTTTCTCTATCTATTTTCTCCACATTATTTATACATAAAATTTAGTTAAAAATATCTATTTGATTCAACTTTTAAATAATTAAAATTACCTTAATTTTTTTAAAAAAATATTTACTTTATCCAATTATTATCAATAAACATAAGTTTTAAAGATCACTCTAGCATCTAGTTACTTAAAGTGGCAACGAA
>CAODLS010401004.1:0-29013 GCA_948243855.1 Flueggea neowawraea
TTATATATGAAATTTGTTTTGGAAATCATTTTATTTTTTTTGGAATAAATGTTATTTTCTAAAATAAGCTTTCTATATGAATTTAAGTATGTTTTTGAAATAAATATTTTTTTGATATTTATTATGAAATTCATAATTAATATTATGTTCTGTATTTTAAAATATTTCTGTAATAAGTATTCTGATTTTTTGAAATTAGACATTTTCAGAAAATACGTTTTCTGTTTGAATATCAGAATATTTTCTGATATTAATATTCTGTTCAGCAATCCAATTATGATCTCTGACACACATATATATATATATATATATATATATTCTATAAAATAAGTATTTGATTTGCATGCTTGTTTGATTTAAAATTGTATTAATTTATTTAATCTGACTCGGGACACCTATGTTTTGGGTGTAAGCGTAACCCATACCATTGTGAAGCCCAGTTACCAGGGTAAAATAGTAATCATGTGTCTAGATTACACATGTGAGCTATGATTTCTAGTGGCAATAGTCCACTAATGAGTTAAAGTCTGATAACATATGATTTGGGTCTAATTGTTGTCTCGTTGTCTAATTTTGTTATATATATATATATAAAAGCATATTGTGTGATTGTATGTTGTCTACTCTGGTTGTAAATATTTTGGCAAATGTATTCTAAAAATTATTATATATTTGAATTTATATTTATTTAACTCCTTTCATTTGATTCTAGTTTTGTCAAGTTTTTAAATGCTTTGTTATGTAGTAAATATTTTGAAAATAAAATATTTTATTTGATTAATTTATTTAATTTGTTTGATTGTCTGTTGTCTGTTTTGTTTGTGAAAGATTTCAAAAGGAATGTATGAATTATTATTTTTAGAAATACGAGTGCATACTAATAATATACAATGTATACGTGTATGTTTCATTTTCTGAAAATATTTTTAAAACGGTTTACGTGAGGTCTGAAGCGGCTCTAGAGTGTTATCACTCACTAGGTTCTAACCCCTTTGTTTTTCTTGTTTTGTTTTTAAAACTTATTTTTCAAATTTTGTTGATAGTAGTTATCTGATACTCCACGTTCAGTGAGACATTTTTGTCAGCAGTAAGTGCCATATTGTTTAGGTCATATATTATATGTTTTATTAGAAGCTCAACACCAGGTTATCTGTGAGTTATGAATCTGTATTTGTTATTGTTTTGTCTTTAAATAATTTTACTTATAATTATTTATTTTGTATTTCAATATTATAATAATATTTTATTTTATTATTTAAGAATATTATTTTTAAACTTTTTATATGTTAAATTGTTTAAATTTTATTAATAATCTTTTAATAATAAATGTTTTTTGGGTATAAGTTCTGTACTCTGAGGCTTGTGCGAGATGAGTTGGGTTTGTTTAGACAGTTCGCCTCATACGCTGGCCAGAACTCGATTTTGGGTCGTGACACCTAGGCCTCAAGATGGGGTTGAGGATGCTAGAGTTAGGCAACCTCAAGAAGGATTTGTTGGGAACCAATTACTGGGTGGATGAATATGAGATAGATCCAAAGGTCGATGATTGGCACCTCACATTCTTGCATTCGATTGAGTCCGGCGGCAAGACCGTTTTCATTCTTGAGGGAGTTCTACACCACCACCCAAACCTTCCCTCTTCATGGATTGACCAAGAATGAGCCAATGATGAGGTGTTTTCCCTACACATTGAAGGACCAGGTGAAGATTTGGTTAATCAATCTTTCGGAAGGGTCACTTGGAACTTGGGAGGAGATATATGAGAAGTTCATGATGAAATACCATTCTCCTCAAAAGACAGTGGAATTAAGGAGCAAGATTTTTTCTTTCTCACAATTAGAGGGAGACCCATTTCATAAGGCATAGGAGCACTTCAAGCTACTCTTGAGTCAATTCCCATACCATCAATTCTCTTTGGCACTATTGACTCAATTCTTTTATGATAGCTTGACAATGCATGTGCAAACATTAGTGGACCCCACTTCAGGTGGTTACTTTGGTGAGAAAACGGTCGATGAGGTGTATGATATTTATGAAATGTTGGCCACCAATTCCCAACAAAAGGCGGTTAGGGGAAGAAGAGTGGGCATTCATGAGGTAACTACTTCGACTTCAACTCCTAATCATTTGGGTGTTCAAATTGATTAATTGTCTAGAAAGATGAATTTGTTGATCAATAGAAATGACAATGCCTTGATGAAAGAACAATGTTCTTTTTATGGAGTGATGAGGCATAATGATGACAATTGTGGGAGAACAATTGCAACACAAAGAGCCTCCTTCCAACCAAAATGATGAGGTAAAACCCTATATGCCCCCAATTCCATTCCCTCAATGGTTGAAGGAACCTAATGTGACTCCAATCCCATTTCCTCAACAGTTGAAATCCCACACCCAAGCCAAGGAATTTGAGAAGTTTTTGGAAATGTTCAATAAGTTGGAGTTGAACATACCATTCTTGGAGGTCATTTCTCAAACTAAATTCTTGAAGCAGCTAGTGGCCAATAAGAAGGGGTTGGATAAGTATGGTATAGTAGCACTTACCAAGGAGTGTAGTGTAATTTTATTGAACAAATACCATCCAAAGCTTAAGGATCTAGGGAGCTTTATCATTCCTTACACTTTTGGAAAATTGGAAAATGTGGATTCCTTGTGTGATTTGGGTGCTTTGGTCAACCTAATGCCCTCATCCATCTATAAGAAGCTTAGGATTGGAGAGCGTCCTGCAACTGTTAAACTCCAACTTGCGAATCGATCAATCAGCAACCACTTGGACTTGTGAAGAACATCTTGGTGAAAGTAGGCAAGTTCTTCTTTCTAGTTGAATTTTATGTTTTTGGACATGGTTGATGCTTGTGACACCTCCATCATACATGGGAGACCTTTCTTGACAACCAGTGGGGTTTGTATTGACTTGACTAAGGGGAGTATAATCTTTAGAGTGGGGAGTAAATGTGAAGAGTTTCATGTGTTCTATGAATGTGCATACACAATTACTTGATCATGATAAAAATAGGGTTCATTCTTTAGAAACATGTTGCATAATATCTGAAGAGAAACCACTAGTGTGTCCAAAAGACAGAGAGCTTAAAGATAAATCTAGTGCAAAAGAGAGTGAAGTTAAAAAAGGGGTTGAGAGCGAAAATAAAATACCGAAAGGGAAAGAAAGTGATTGTTGTTTGAAGGGTGAGTTTGTTAAGGGACAACATGTTATTATTTTCCACCTAAAAATAATTTTCTTTATAACCCCAAGATTCCAATATGTGGTCCTTTTTATGATTTTCAAAGTGCATTCATTTGTTCCTATAGACATCATTTTGTATGATCATAAACCAATTACTATTTATAGGAATCATTTGAGACCTTTGAATGGATCCACATGTAAGACTATTTGGCATCCCAAATAGTTCCTTTACACACATCTGAAATGACATTAAACTACCTCTTGTTTGCAATGACGTTAAACTACCTCTTGTTCGAAATGACGTTAAACTATGGTTGTCTTGCATTTGCATGTAGTTTAGGTTTCAATTTCAATTTGCAATTTAGATTAGAAGCACGTTTATGTTTTTTATCTTGCATATTTTTTGCCAAAAATGGTTTGAGAGGTTATTCTTTTTATGCATATATGTTATACCTCTCACCAACTCTAGCATGCATATATTTTGTGTCCCCTAACCTTTGTTGTTTCATGCCAATGATGGATTCATGAACTCAAGGCAAAGTAATGGCAAGCAAGCAGTTATTAGAGAAGCTTTCTAAATCCTATCCTTTTACTTTATGCTTTATTGTTGCTATTGAACTTGTCTTCATGTTTTTCATGCTTGTTTAGTTTGATCTGGATTTATATTTTTGAACATTGAGGACAATGTTCATATTAAGTGTAGGGGAGGGGATTGATTGCTTCTTTTTGTTAATTGTGTTTATATGTTTTCTTTTGTTCAATTTTGTCAAAAATGCTTAAAATTTTTGCTTGAATTGTGTTTAATTTCTTTTAGAATTCATCAAATTTGAAAGAGTAGGATTTGAATTGAATTGGTTGGAGGATTTTTGTAGCGTGTTGGTATGCTTTTTACATGATTAACTGAGGAATGGATGATATAAATGAAAATTTTGTTTTATATTTGGCATTTTTAGGTTGCAAGATTGAGAGTTTTTTTATCAACTACTTTAGTTTTTATGTGGAGGCATAAAAGAGGCATTCAAGATTGTTGCTAAGTTGTTTTTAAGCAAAATTGCTTAATTTTTTGAATTGTGTTTAAAGACGTTGGAGTAGGCTTGGCTTTTAATTGAATGAAAAGTGCTTATTTTAAATGTGTGAAATGGTAAAACTTTTTCTCTTTGAGGGTGAACCTAAACAAGGACAAACGCATAGGGTTTTAACCTTATGGTGGAAAATGCTAGTACACCCAGGGATCATTAATAAGTGTTTTGCGCAAGGACTCTTAATTCATTGATTGTATTTGTAGCACCAAAAAATAAGAGGAAAGTGATCAATTGGATAAAACAATGAATAGAATTGTGAAAGAAAGCACTTATAAATCGATAATGAATGAATGAGGCCAAGTTTGCTCCAAAACAAAGGAAATTATGTTTTGAACTTAGCAATAGAGGAGATAAGCTTCATAGATACCAATGGACTAGGGGACTTGATAGATAGACTCTCAAAATTGCAACTTCTTAATGCTAAGGTTTGATGTTTTGTAAATGTTGAATAGCATTGCCTTTCCTCCCTTGATCATTTTACTTGCATAGTATAATAATTTTCTTGCCTCTTTGATTTGAATTGTATTATTTTCCCGGGATTGGAATTGGTTTGCTTGGGGACAAGCAAACAAGTAAGTGTGGGGAATTTGATGTATACTAATTTTACATAGTTATTCAAGCATAAATAAATAGCATTGATCGGGTTCTTGCAATTGCACAAGAATCAATGTAGTAATAAAACCCTTGGAGTACTCTTGGATGTCGAATTCATAGGGAACATGTGTTAGTTAATCATTGAAAAGCAAAGTGATAAAAACCAAGATTTTGAGTTGTGATGGGTTTGATTTTAAAAACATAAAATAAAATAACAAAGTAAATGAAGCCATTTGGATCATTGATATGCAAGAACAAACTTCATTTTTACTATATTAAATAAATGTGTTTTTGGGATTGAGTGTTCTCTCCGCAAGACTAACTAGGGTCTTCTTTCAAGGTCACCCAAGTCGTACACCTACACTTGTTAGAAGGATCCTTTCGGCCTCTCCTAGCCAAGTTATGTCCATTAAGTCCTTTGACGAATTTCATTGAACACCTTGTAGGCACTAAGTATGTCTACTATAGCACTCAAAAAGTTTTACGCTTGTAGACCTAGCCCAAACTTCATCTCTTGATTCTTCACTTCGGCTTGTCAAAAACAACATTGTGGTAGCTAGGCACATCATTCAATAATTAACAAGTCATAAAATCAAATCCAAGGAAAACTTTAAATATGGAAAATAAGGAAAATTCAAGATAAAATTTAGATATCGAAAATAAAGCACAAAAATCAATACCCATTCATAAACATAAAAGACATCCATCAAAGCTTATAACTCAAAATCCAAACACCAAACCTACTCGACCATTGTTCAAACAAAATAAACATAAACATTAAACTAAAGAATAAAAACAACATCACCAAGCCTAAAATGAGAAATGAAAAGAAAAAGGTTTAGGGGATTCCTTTCCAAGACATAAGCCTCTTCAAAGAACCCTCTTCCTTCCTCTTAGCCCTTTTTTATTCTCTTCTTGGGTCTCAATATTTTTGATGTTGTGTGAGTGGTGAAATATGCTCAAATTAGTGTGAAATAGGTGCATTTATACCCATCTTGGTCCCCCCAAAATCCTAGGTTAAGTGTCTAAAAGATGCCCCTTGAATGTGCCTTGGTCTCCACTCCTTTTGTCTTTATTCAGAGCTGTTTTTGAGCACCTGCTGGATGTCACGGCCATGACACTTTTCTAGTCACTTTTTGGTGTCATTTTTGGGTGTCAAGGTTGTGACACTTCATTTCTCTACTTTTCCTTCAATTGCTTTATCCAATCATGAGTCGTTCGAAGCCTTTTCACTTTGCATCATTTCTCCATCATTTTCAACTCATTTTATTCACTTTATCTCATACTATAAACATTACAAACATTATATAAATTTCACCATAAAATCATAATTTATAGGATGAAAATGCATACATTATTGCTTGATTAAACATGTAAATTTAGGATACGTCAAGCATTTTGGCCCTAAGTATACTTAATTGTTCACAAATTTATATGATTTTTTATGTATTTTGTAGGGTGTATGTGAATGCATGAAATGTGGTTGAAGATAAATTAAAAAGGCATGAAAATATGTTTTTAAAGTGGCAAGATCAATAGAAGAAATCGCAAGAAAAATCGGCTCAAAAGGCATCGTGTTCAGCACAGCGGGGATCAAGTTTGGAGGCCACAGTCATGGACATTACCGTTCCCACCTATTTCCTTAAAATGTGCACAAGAATGGAAAGCTAGAGTAGGGCAACGATCATGTCCATTGGAGGCCATAGTTATGGTGTTGGAGGCCACGGTCATGGTGCTGGCCGTGGCCATGACCGTGGTGATAATGAGTGAGTGAATTGTGGGCAGTAGCCGCCCTGAAGGCCATAACCTTGACACAAAATAACAAATAAGTGGAGACCAAGGCACATGCAAATGGCATTTTTACAAGACTCTTTCTCGGGTTTGTGGGGGAGCTAGAAGACTATAAATAAGCCTCTCCTACATCATTTTTGGAAATGTTGGACACTTTCACATTAAAGAAGAAAAACATTCTCTAGACATTCTCCAAGGAAGATTCAAAGAGGAGAGAGAAGAGGATTGGAAGAGGGCTTCATCAACCATCGAGAGAAGCTTCATTCTATCTTTTTATATTCTTTTATTTGTCTAGAAACATTTTCAGGATTCCTATTTATTGTTTTATATTTTATTTCCTAAACATGTTAGCTTAGTTTTATTGTTAGGGTGTAAAGATGTAAACATTGGATTTATGTTGCTTTAATGGATGATTTATGTTATGGGTATTGTGTTTTATTGTTAAATCTATTGTTCTTGATGCCTTAATTGTTAAATCTATTATTGGTGATGATTCTATGACTTGGTTTTTATTGAATGATGATGTGCTTAGCTGCCACAATGTTGTTTTTGACAAGCTCAAGTGATGAATCAAAAAAAAGCTTGGGTTAATTTATAAGCATAGAACTTGTATAGTTTTAGGATAGAAATATATCTATGCCTACAAGGTGTTCGATAATCTCAAAAAGACTTAATGGGCCTAGTTGGGCTAGGTGAGGCCGAAAGGATCCTCCTAGGCAATTGTAGGTACGACTCGAGTGACCTTGAGAGAGGCATTGGTTAGTCTTGAGGAGAGAACATTCACACCCATTTTCCTAAAACCCATTTTCATTCATTTAGCAACTAAATCCTTGATTTTATCTCGAAAGCCCTACCAGTTTCTTAATATTGAGTTCTTTGTTTTACTTTATTGCTTGATTTTATTTCCAAAAACATCCAAAAAAACTTGATGCTTTTATTTTCTTTTGCTTTACTATTCGACCACAGTTAGACAAGTTCCCTTGTATTCAATAACCCTAGGGATACTCCTAAGGTAAAACTACATTGATTCTCGTACGTTTGTGAGACATTGATTAGTAATCGGGCTCTCACGTGACAAATACGAAAAAGTGAGTAGAAAAGATTGCAAGAAATTGAGCTCTCACTATGAAAGCATGCGCTGAAATGATAGACTGTGATTTGGCAATAGAGCATGAAGCTTGTAGGAAACCAGTCACTTATTGTAGAACACACGCAGGGGAAAATTGAACATCACATATAGTCATCAAGCCTGCGGGAAACTGGGTGTTGACTAATGATAAAATGCTAAGACAAGTGAAACTCCATGTTGTATTGTCATGAATGCACACGAAAGCTTATCTCCTAAGATGTGTGGCAAGTGAAACCGCAAATGGTATTGTCACAGACGCAAATGACAGTTTATTCGTAGAGGCATATGACAAGTGTAACCCCAAGTGGTATTGTCATGGGTGCACACAACAATTTGTCTAACTTCATCCTCAACAAGATCCACCGAAATTACTTGCCCAAAAGTCATTTGGACATGTAATTAGGGAGCAACGGTACATACAAATTATGCAGAAAAGAAAAGCACATGAATAAGTGACATGAATAAGAACAACATATCAAACAATTGATTCTAGTAAGAGCTCGAACCTCATCACGATCACCTAGTGGAAAGTCCATAAACACCAGCATGGTAAGGATGGTGAACTTCACGAGGTGATGAACTTCCTGAGGATATGGCGAACTCTATGAGGTGGGGTCGAGATGTTGAGCCTCATGGGGAGGTGAACTTTTTGAGGATATGGCGAACACCGTGAAGTGGGGTTAAGATGTTGAACCTCATGGGGAGGTGAACTTCCTGAGGAGGTGAACTTCCTGAGGAGATGATCTTCTTGAGGAGATGGTGAACTTCGCCAGGTGGGGTCAAGATGTTGAACCTCACGTGGAAGTGAACTTCTTGGGGAGATAAACTTCCTGAGGATATGGAAAACTCTGTGAGGTGGGGTCAAGATGTTAAACCTCACGCGAAAGTGAACTTCCTGGGGATATGAACTTACTGAGGAGATGAACTTCTTAAGGATGTGGCGAACTTCGCGAGATGAGGTTGAGATGTTGAGCCTCACGGAGAGGTGAACTTCCTGGGGGGATGGCAAACCCAGTGAGGTAGGGTCGAGATGTTGAGCCTCACAAGCCCAAACAAGGAATGGGTCCACTCAGTGACTCATTGGTGAGTCAAAGAATAACGAGCCAAGTCCCTGTATTCATGAGAAAATGAGCAAGTACCCCCAGATTGAAAAAAAAATCAGTAAATCTCTCGTTTCACACGCTTGTAAGAAAAACATCATACTCTTATCTTCGGGGAACCTAAAAAAAAAGTGCAGAGCAATTGATATGACCTGGTCATTTAAGCTCAAGCTATAACGGAAATGTTACAGTTTTATCAATGAGAAACGTTACAAAAAAATAATATTTACCAATTAACTCACCATCCTATAAATAGAGATGATGGGTAACACTTCAAGGTATGATTTACTCTCCACATATACCAATACTCTGCTAAAATCAATACTGACTTGAGCGTCGGAGACTCTCCCGGAGTGCATCATGATCTCACTTTGTTCTTTGTTTTCATATCTCGAGGCAACGCTTATGATTCCAAAGTGTTCGAATTATTCATTTTCTGAGGCAACAACAATTAATATAGAAGTCTTAATAAAAATAAGGATTTCAGTAATATTATTAATAGAAGTAGGGGGGAAGAGATTCCTAATTGATCAAAATACAGAAGCCTTTAGAGTGCTTTTGGAAAATACACAAATTCCTGGCTACCTAATGGTCGAGCTAAACGATTACCAGCAAGATCAATGAGCACAATCTTTACATTGCACAAGCAATTATCACAAGCAAGCTATAAGCCGTGACAAATTGCCCTTAGTTCAATAAACAGTGGAGAACAAAAACCCAACTTGATTTTTGCAACATATTTTTGGTTTCTACTTTTTTTCTTAATAATTAAACTTTACGGCTATCTATATTATTTTTTCATATAATTTAAAATTGATTGAGTTTTATTTTTTTTCAATAAATAAAAATAAATAAAATAAAATAAAAATATTGTGTTTGTGCTCTGCACGAGTCTTTAAGCTAGTAATGTATGTATTTCTTAGTAATAAATTGATGTATGTATTTAATTGTAATTGTCAAATAAATTTATTTTTTCTTAAAAAAAATTTAACTTTTCTAAGAAAAACTTAAGTTTAAGAAGAAAAATGTTAGATTTTTTTCTTTGAAATGAAGAAAAATGACTTTTGGTCTTCTCTTCCCTATGTATACACTAATTATATAATATATTGAGACCAATCAATTATAACTATAATTAAAGAGAATTTAATACATGAATAATTTAATAAAAATAGTTTAAATATGATAAAATAGAACAAAATTAGAAAAATAAAGTAAAATGATCTAGACTAGGAAAATATATTAAGTATGCTATGATATTTTTTTTAAAATAATTCCTCTACTATATGATTTGATCTTGTGTTAGAGAGACAATCTCTTGTATTTCATCCATTAAATTTCTATTTTGTATTATTTATAAAACATAAAATATTTTGAAGCGTTTCTTTTTTTATTTCACAAAAGAATTTAGATAAAAAATAAAATATAAGTTATTATATCTTTTTACTGCATAATACATCCATAAAAATTAACTTCAACGAGCAAAATTTATTCGTGATTGTAGTAGCTATCCACAGATGAAGGAAGCCATACGTCAATCTAATCGACGAAAAGTAAAGAAGCGGGTTCGAGTTACCTACCTCGATTTCAGTAGAAGACAGTAGCGGACAGCAGTTGCGGGACCAGATCCGATGTTGGTCTCTCGAGCAAATCATGATCGAGTTGTCGACATGATTGTTCAAATGTTTCGCAATCTAAATGTCACACCGATCTACGCAGGACTAGGTGGGGAAGAAAGAGGAACTTTTCCTCTTTCTTTTTGATTGTGGAGAGAAATGTTTCTCTATAAACAAGTGAAAGAACATTTTTGTGATGTTCTTGGTAGGAATGAAAAATTCCCTTCCAAATGGATTTTATAAGCTCACCATATGAGCTTATGGTGTCACGATCCAAGATTGGACAATGACGGCGTACAAGAGGATCCGAACTAAAAGCCCAGTATGCATCGTACAAGCCTCGGACGATCAGATTATCTACCCAAATTGTTTTACCAAACATTCACAAACTAGATTATTAAGCAAGATCTTATGGTAATATTAAACATGTAAAGTTCAAAAGGAATAGAATATAAATTAATAACTAAACAAGTATAATCATTAGTGAGTATCACAATTAACCAATTATTACTCAGAACCCCATAACCCACAAATAAGCCGATTGGGGATCATATAATGACACAGACATATCAGGTGTGAGCAAAAGAGCACCTATTGCTTAACAAAGATCCTCACTGAACACACAAAGCCAAGACTACCTAAAATGCCAACAGAAGAGAGAAAAACTCAGTGAGGGACGATATATAAACCATTTTAAAATACTTAACAGAAAAATAAATACATCATGCACGTATATAGTATTCAAATACCCGCAGATACATTCTATTGATGATTCAAAAACCTCTTTCAAAACATGTCGCATGGAATGCAACAGCGTACAATCAACGTCATCAATATCAGACAACTACTATAACAAACAACCAAATAGTTACCATACTACAAACAACATGCATATACTCAAGTATTACATATGCAGAGCTCAGATAACCACTAAGGCATATATATGGCCACTACCACCAGACGATATATATAATAGCCATTAAGGTATATATACTGTCACGACCCGCTACCGGACCATGACTGCATACAAGACGAACAGAACCGAAGACCCGACTCATCTCGTACAAGTCTCAGAGATTAAAATATACTATTACCCAAATTGTTTATTAAATAATTCAATAAACTTGTTAAACAAAATACTCATTTTATAATTAGAATAATATATATATATATCAAAATTGTTGGGTTTCTTATGCGAATAAACAATATCAAATGCAACGGTACAACAATAATATCACACAAGAAACATCCCAGGAACACTGTATGTAATCATAATTAATTGAACAAGGCCGAACTTATGTACCTATTTTACTTTGCCGAATTGTTTTTCTCCAAAACAAGGCTGACCAAATTTGATTTCTCCTTCCTCCTTTTGTTGTGCTAAATGTAATTGACCTAGGGACTGCCAAAATACGACTACCCTCTACTCTCTCTCACACACAAGATTGATGGTTAGGCTAATGTGTGCTAGCACTAAAACTATTTTATTGCCTTGAGAAATTCAGATTTTAAGAGATGAAACAAAACAAAAATTTTCTTTTCTCTTTTAGTTGGTGGCCGAACCCTAGATTAGCAAGGATCGATTGAGAATCAAATTCTCTCCCTTTTATATTAAGGGTTTTGGTTAGAAGAGGGAGAAAGAAAAACCTTAGCCGAATTTTGGAGTATGCTAGAATCAATTTCTCTCTCCTCCAACGTTGGTAGTTTGGCTAGGAAAGAAAGGAGAAAAAATAGGAGTGTCTCTAAAACCCTAACCCTAGCCGAACTTGGAAAATGTGTGAGGGAATAAAATTCCTTCCTTTTCCCAATTAGGGTTTCGGCCAAGGAAAGGTGAAACCCTAGCCAAAATCTTCTCTTCCTTTTTTTTTCTTCTTTTCTTTTAAGTAATTAATTAAATCTTATTAATTAATCACTCTTCTTAATTATATCCCTCATTAGGCCGAATTAACAATTCTCCCAATGGGTGTGCCAAATTTCATATTAGGCTTATTTAATTATGTTTTAATCATTAACATAAATTAATGGTCCGGCAAGAAAAAACATTCTTATCCCTAACCCAGATCTTTATTGTGTGCGATCATGTAGGTTCATTCAATGTTGGCAATGGGCCTAAAATTAATTTAAAACCCATAAATCATAATTGGTCTCTAGCAAGAAATTATGATTACCCAAATTGAAATGAATGTCAACTACGAATTTGTTGGAATTCGCGGCTCAAATATGACATTCATAAGCATTCATGGCAGCAGATACAACAAAAATTTAATGCATTGAATTCCCCAATGACTCATGCATATCAACATATATAATTAGGGTTAGATGATTTATCTTTCACCAAGGCTTGATCGATCAGTTGTGTGAAACGTTGATGTAGCTCAAAGCACCAAGTACCCGAATCACCTTTGTGGAATCACATTGCTAGAGGTATCAACACGAACGAACTTACCTTGGATTGATTGCAGTGTACTAGCACCTTTTAGAATCACTATTCTAAAGCTCACAAAATTATTTTCCCTCTTTGAATTGTGGCACATAAATTTGGCAATGGGATGATTAAATGGCAAGGAGTGCAAGTCTATTTATAGGCACGTGAGATGACCTAGATAGACAACACATTTGAACCGAAATTCCCCTTCTCCTTGCCCTACTAGGATTCAGTTTTCCCCTTTGTGCAAGAAATGAGCCGAATTCATTCCTAGTCACACTAGGTTTTGTATTTCTTGTCCTACAAGAATAAGTATTCCTAATTAATTAAGTTACATACTAATTAGGGTTTTATTTTTCCTTGTCATACAAGAATTAAAACTCCTAATTAGTTATGGAATCCTAATTAATCAATACATGTGCCAAATTTTCTCCTTGTCACATAAGGATTGTGATCCCTAAAAAATAGGAAGAGAAGGCCGAATTTCTCCCTCCTATTTTTAAGGCTTGATTTTCCATGCTCTAATCACATTAGGTTTGGCAAATTCATGATGGGTTTCTTAATGTTGTTGGACTTTTAATTATATGATACATTACCATAACATAAATCTTCATACATGGGCCAAATTATGTCACACATAATTAAACAATTAAACCCATGATAATAGGTGATTCATGTTAAAAGCCCATCTCATTAATTGACTATGTATTAAATCTTATTTAACACATAAATTATAAAACCCTGAATTATTATTGATTAATCAAATTAACCATCTTAATAATTTGGCCATGAAACAACTTGAGTAAATCCTGGGCAGTTTTACTCGAGTTAGTCATGAAATAACTCGAGTAAATCCTGGATTAAGTTACTCAAGTTGGCCAAAATGCTTACTCGAGTAAGTCACTTACCCAAACTACCCAATATGATCAATCACTCAAAGTAACCAATGAAAATCATTACAAAATGCATACATAGACTCTAATCAACTTTCTACACACGAATCTACACTCAAACCCAGCACAGATAACTCGAGTTATACAATGGTTAACTCAAGTTATATGGGCCTTGACTTACTCGAGTTATAGTTCCAGAGAACTCGAGGTGTATAGGGGTCACATAACTCGAGTTATTTCTCTCACTAACTTGAGTTATCCACTCTCAAAACTCGCTACTCTCAAGATTCAACAACCGTAACCCACACATACTCATCCTGATAAAGCATCAACGACCATCGCTATAGGAAATATAGCTTAAACGGGCAGGATATTACATACGTCCCCCTCAAAAGAAATTCATCCACGAATTTCTGAGCACTAAGTCAGAGCTAATGCACTAATACCAGCTTTGGCATCAGAATACACTACTGCTCAACATACAAATTAGGCCTCTACAAAAAAAAAAGGCCAACTTGATAATTTTCCTAACAGACACCGAGTCTAAATACTCAGGTGTAATTCCAACCTCAGGACTCCAGGTACACATCATCGAGTATCTAACTCACTCGATCTATACTATGCAAAATGAACCAAGTATGCAGAACAGAAATCCCAAAATGCATTAACAGAGATAGAGACAAAAGAATACTGACCTACAGATCTTTAGAGCCAAAAAGGTGTGAATATCTACGCCGCATCTCATCATCGGCCTTCCAAGTAGCTTCCTCCACAGAATGGTGTCTCTAAATCACCTTCGCCGAAATAATCTCCTTGTTCCGGAGTCTCTTGACCTGTCAGTCAACCATTCAGACTGGAGTCTCATCATAAGACAAGTTGGGTCTAAACTCGACTGACTGTGGTGCCAGAACATACGACGGATCAAAGACATACTTCCGCAGAAGCGATACGTGGAACACCGGATGAACAAAAGCAAACTGGGACGGAAGTGCCAACTCATAAGCCACAACCCCAACTCGGCCGATAACCTCGAATGGACCAATGTATCTCGGGGTCAACTTGCCCTTCTTCCCAAATCTCATAACACCCTTCATCGGTGATACATTGAGAAATGCATGGTCACCAACCGTAAGCTCCAAATGTTTACGCTTTGGATCAACGTAACTCTTTTGACGACTATGAGCACAATTTGGATCCTCTGCTGGATCAACCTGACTTTCTCAGTAGTCTCTAAGATAAGATCTGGCCCCAGTGGCTCATTCTCAGCGGCTTCGGCCCAACACAGTGGATATTTACACTTCCTGCCTACAATACCTCGTATGGTGCCATCTCGATACTCGAATGGTATGAGTTGTTGTATTCAAACTCCACTAGAGGCAAATGAGAATCTCAACTCCTTGCGAAATTCATAGCACACGCTCTTAACATATCCTCCAAGGTCTGAATTGTGTGCTCAGACTGACCATCATTCTGCGGATGAAAAAACGATACTGAAATCTAATCGAGTACCAAACTCTTCTTGCAGTTTATGCCAAAACTGCAAAGTGAACTGAGGTCCTCTATCTAACACAATAGAAACTGCCATACCATGCAAACATACAATATTGTTTACATGTAACTTCGCTAGGCATGCCGCTCCATATGTCATCTTAATAGGGAGAAAATGTGCTGACTTGGTCAATCGATCAACAATGACCCAGATGGATTCGTATCCCGAAGATGTCCTCGATAGCCCAACTACGAAATCCATGGTGATGCGATCCCATTTCCACTCTGGAAGTGGTAACTGTTGTATCAATCCAAAAGGACGTTGATGCTCGAACTTAACTTGCTGACACGTCAAGCATCTGCTGTCAAACTCGCTGATGTCCTTCTTCATCCTGGCCACCAATAGGACTCTCCAAGATCTCGATACATCTTAGCGTACCCTGGGTGTACAAAATATGTGGAATTGTGACCATCGGTCATAATCTCCTCGCGCAACCCATCAGAAGATGATACATACAATCTCAGTCCAAATCAAAGGACTTCAGAGTCATCCACGCTGAATTCTGGTACACCAGATGATCTCACTTTATCGATCAGACTTTGCATATCGGAATCCTCCTTCTGAACTTCTCGGATCCGATCTAGCAAAATAGGTTGTGCCTCAACATGACCCAGCAAAGTCCCTAAATCATCAAACTGTAACTCAACACCAGACTCCATCAGACGCTGTCATTCAGACACTGCATAATGTCTCTCAACGGAGATATGAGCTAAGGTACCCACTGACTTCCTACTCAGCGCGTCAGCCACGACATTAGCCTTGCCAGGATGATATGATATAGTGCAATCATAATCCTTTAGCAACTCTAGCCAACGTATTTGTCTCAGATTCAGGTATCGCTGCCCGAAAATGTACTTTAGACTTTTATGATCCATGAAGATCTCAAAATTCTCTCCGTACAGGTAATGCCTCCAAATCTTGAGTGCAAACACTACTACCGCTAACTCCAAGTCATGTGTTGGGTAGTTTGTTCATGCCTCTTAAGTTGTCTCGATGCATAGGAAATTACTTTACCATGTTGCATCAATACACAACCTAGGCCAACTCTCGATACATCATAATACCTCACAAATCCTCTAAAACCTGACAGTAACACCAACACCGGTGCACTCGTCAAACACTTCTGCAGTTTCTGAAAGCTGTCTTCCCACCTATCAGACCATACAAATTTAACTCCCTTTTGAGTTAACTAAGTCAGAGGAGCAGCAATCCTCGAGAAGTCTTGGATAAATCTCCTGTAATACTTGGCCAATCCAAGGAAACTCCGAATCTCCGTGGTAGTCTTAGAACTTTCCCACTGGAGTACTGCTTCCACTCGCTTTGGGTCTACCATGATACCCTCTTTCGACACTACATGTCTGAGAAATTTGACTTGCTCAAGCCAAAACTCGCACTTCTAGAACTTAGCATAAAGCTGATGTTCTCGCAAAGTCTGTAGCACCGACCTCAGATGGTCCTCGTGCTCCTCCCTACTCCTTGAATATACCAGAATGTCATCGGTGAAGGCAATCATAAATCGATCCAAATACGGTCTAAGCACTATGTTCATCAAATACATGAATGCCGCTGGTGCGTTGGTCAAACCAAACGACAACACCAAAAATTCATAGTGACCATATCTAGTTCGAAATGCGGTTTTATGGATGTCCTCACCTCTAATTCTCAATTGGTAATATCCCGACCTCAAATTGATCTTGGAAAACCATTATGCACCCTGCAACTGGTCAAACAGATAGTCTATCCTGGGAAGTGGATATCAGTTCTTTACTGTTACCTTGTTCAACTTATGATAGCCTATACAAATCCTGAGACTACCATCATTCTTCTTCACAAACAAAATCAGAGCGCTCCAAGAGGAAATACTCGTCCGAATGAACCCCTTATCGAGCAACTCCCTCAACTGAATCTCCAACTCTTTTAATTCCGTTGGAGCCATCTGATATGGTGGAATCGACATCGGATCGACACCAGGCTACACATCAATACCAAACTCGATCTCCCGCTCAGGAGGAAGTCATAACAGATCCTCAGGAAATACATCAGAGAACTCTCGTACCACGGGTACATTCCTTGTGCTCAACTATGATACCATATACTCGGTAAGGACGAAAGCTAAGTATGCCTCACAACCTCGGTGTATCATCATCTCCATTCTGATGGCGAACAAATAACTCTGTAATACACTGTCCTGCTCCCCTTGATAACAGAACTCGGCCTGACTAGGTGGTCTAAAACATACCCTCTTGGTAAAGCAATCCAAAGTAGCATACCACTCTGAAAGCCAATCCATACCGAGAATAACATCAAACTCCCCCACATCCAACAAGATGAGATACTAATTCGTGCATATCAAATGAGATCACACAGTTTTGAAACCCAGAAACTGTCATCATATTGCTACCTAAAGAGGATGAAGCCTCTAGCCACCTCTCCAGCTGACGCAATACTAACCCAGCTTGCTTAGCAAAAGATGGGGTGATGAAATAATGTGATTCTCCAGCATCAAACAAAACATATGTAGGAGTCTCAGAAATAGAAAGTGTACCAGTCACTGCAGCATTAGAGGCCTATGCCTTATGTCGTATCAGATGGTACACCCGTGCCTGACCCCTTGTGGCGACACTGCTCTGACCAATCTATCCCTGGCCACCAGTCTAGCCCACCTAGCCATAACTCTCAGCTATTTTCGTGCCTCTACCATTACCTATGCCAGCTCCGACAGTAGTGGTACCAGCACCTCTAACTATTGACTGCCCAGCCTATGACCCTGCCCCAAGCTTAAGTGGACATTCAACAACCTTATACCCTGGTTGACGGCAATGAAAGTAGTTTCCCGTCATCCTGTTGCACACATCAGGATGTCTCCTCCCACAAGTGGTGCAAGACGGTAAGTAACTCTGCGAACTATATCCTCCACTCTGGCCGCTAGCTCGCCCAAACGGCTATGCCACACTGACGCTAGGGGTACTCTGACTCTGCCTCTATTCCCTAGCTACATGTCGCCCTTCACCCTGACTGCAGCCCTGGTGGCCTCCAAATGTACCCTCGATCTTTACCCTTTTGGGCTTCCTCGAGTGTCTCTCCTCTATGTACTCAATCATTCTGATAGACTCAGACATCTGCCTCTGTGTGGTCAATCTGTGGCTTGCCACCGTCTTGCCAAACCGTGGGTGTAAACCCCTCTGAAACCTCCTCGCCAGAGCCTCTTCACTCCGGCAATCCCCAGGAGCATACCTACTGAGCTTCCTGAATCTTTGATCATACTCTGAAAATGACATGCTAGGGACCTAATGAAAATCACTGAACTCATCTTCCTTCCTGTCCCTGATGCTCCTAGGAAGGACGATAACCGTGAGTTCATTCTTGAACTAGGCCCAAGAGATAACCCCTCGTGCCTCAAACTCCGACCACCAGGATTCAACGCGGTCATCCAAAAGAAAAGCATTCAGTCGAACCCTGTTGGCATCATCAGTGATCCTCTGGGATTCGAACCAACACTCCACCGCAATGAAGAAATGGAGAGGGTCATCTCCCACTCCTCTTGAAAATCTCAGGGGTTTGAGTTTCAGGAACTCAGTCAAATTGGCGCCAACACCAACCTGTGGTACTGCTGGTGCAACTGTAAGAGCAACAACTGCGGCTACCTCAAGCTGAGGCGGCAAAATAGGAGGTGTTGCAGGCTGAGGTACCGGCTAACCTCCAGCCATTTGACCAGATAGAAGCCTCTGAATACTGTCGAGGGCTGTAGCAAAATGCTCTATCGAATCGGGATGAGCTGCAGGCTGTGGCTGTGCTTAAGGCTGTGGTGCAGACGCAACGATCTCCGACAGACTAGATGGGGTAGGCTGACCCGCTACAGAATGACTAACGGCTTCAACGAAAGCACGCCTAGCAGTAGCTCACCTTAGACGACGTCGAGCCATAACTATAGATAACAGACAACAAATCGCATATGCACATGTCAGAATGCAATGGTTTACCACAGTACCAAAACAAATGTCAAAGAATATACAAAGGTAATTCAGACTGACTCAATCAAGGATACCTATGCTCCACACTGACCCCCAAACTTAAGAAAAATCTAGGTTATGATACCACCTTTGGTATCAGAGTACACAAATACACAAGTCTTACGAAACCTAGGTCTCTGATACCACCTTTTTCACGACCCAAAGTCGGGCCATGACCGGTGTATGGGGTGGACCGTCTATGGGAGCCGACCCATCTTGTACAAGCCTCAGAGTTACCAATAACCACCCATTCGTTTATTATTAACCAATTTTATTAAAACACTATAAAGCCATTTTGTAAGAAATATAAAATAAAATGATACATAAGTATGTAAAAACATAATAGGTAATAATTATCTCGAAATACAAAGCGTGAAAGCCTGATAAATATTAGCATGGAGCTTTAAGCAAATAAGGAGAGCCCGGACAAAAGAGCACCACTCACCAAAGTATATAGACGCCTCACTGAGATACACAAGCTGAATAGATGCTGACTCCAAATCAACCTGGAAATGTTAAAGAGTGAGTAAAACTCAGTGAGGAGTAACACTCCAGATCGCCTCATACGTGCGTCACCGAGTCTGGTTTGAAAACATTCTAAAATACCACATGATTATATATATATACGTTTACCTACGTATACATTCCACATATAATTATTACTTCAAAAACAATATTTGAAATCCTTCGCAAACAGAGCAAATAGCATGCAATAGACATAATACAAAATATACATATATACAGAGTATATAACAGATGTGGATAGGGACCATAACATACAGATATAGAAGGGGGATCGGGCCACCCATCAGATAAAATAGAGCACTTGGTCTGGCCGGACGAATGACTACCATATTACCCTGGTAACTGGGCCCTTCTCAGGGTATTGTTATACCAAAGGCTACATTGCCTTATAGCTAGGTGTCCCATAATCCAAATATATATATATATATATATATAGATATAGCAAACAACATACAGAGCATAAATCGTATAGAGAATGTGTACACACACACACACACATATATATACCAGACATTAAACCAAATTCCAATTTAATAATCACCCAAGCTAGATTATTAAATAGCCAAGTCATTATTAAGTCAGATTTCATATGTTAGCCGTACACATCAAAATATAATAATTTTCAAAAGAAACAGCCTATGTGTCTGAAGCTACTATTCTCTCACCTGAGAGTCTAAGCAAAATCCACCAGTCAATCTCCGCCGATGGGTAGCTGCTCGTGTTGGCAACCACAATAAGCTGTACAGACATAACCAAATGATAATCAATATGTGGTACTGTGACAAATACCAAATGCATGATATGCAAATGCAAGTGTAAATCCTCGAAGTCGCCCCAAAACAAAATCTGAAAGTGAATCCGTCACTTTTGACCCAAAATTCAAAATCTACATAAAATTACAGTTTGGTCCCCGACCAACATAAAATTACATTTTAGTCCCCAAGACTCAATAATTTAAGAAACCGTCCCGAGTTACCCTAGGGTTACCAATTCGCATTTCGTAAGTCAAAATCCTCAAATTCTACCCCGAACTCTCAGAAATCGCGAATTAAATTCTGACTTATAAAATTACAAGCCAATCCCTATAACTCTAATAATCACAATCTATCCCTTAACTCTCTAAAATTTACAAATCTACCTACAACAGAAAATATTTGCAACACTGGAAGCCTTAAACCGATGGACATAGACAAGTATTGATGGACACGAACAGGATGGCTTCGGAAATGGACAGAAAACCATGTACGTGTCTTATGGCAGCCGCAGGTTTGAGTGGATTTTGCTGCACACAGATGGAACATGTTTGGACACATCCGTGGACATGGTCTTGTCATACCCTAGATGCCCTATTTCGCCTATTTAAGTGGGTTTTGGAATTTATTGTGAGAGAGCCAACTTTGGGACGCAAAAACATATCAGAGGAAGGTCAGAGAACATGGGAAACGAAAGAGAACATCATTGGGCATCAAGAACGAAGAGATTTCGTGAAATATTGGAGGATTCAATCATGGGTTTTCCTTCTCTCTCTAGATTTCTCTTTGGTTTTATTGTATATCTCTCTTTATCTATGAACTAATTTCATCGTGCACTTGGATGTGATGAACCCTAGATAGATTATGTGATGTTGGAATTTTGTTATTCATTCAATTGATTTATAGATTGCGAATCAATTATGATTTATATTGTTTATTGTTGAACTGATTGTTGCTAGCCTATTGATTCTAATATTGTTTCATGCATGTGCAATCGAGAGATTCTGTGTGTGATTGAACATTCATAATTGAGAGGAGTTGTATGCAAACCTAGAGATAGATCGACATAAATCATCCGGATTAGGGTCAAACCTAATAGTAAAATTCACATAATAGAGTGTTAAAGCAACGATATGTGTTTTAATTAGGAAGAGATTCTGGTTAATCAACCTAGTCATTAGGTCTTAGCTAACTCGAGGGAGAGGTTAACATATCTTAGGAATTTCTACGGTCTAATTGCCTAAATAGTTGCTTGAATAACGAGTTGTTGTCACTTAATTTGGTATATGGGGATTCAACATCTAGGTGTCATTTTCCCATCATTTATTCTATCATTTAAATTGAGTTTGCGTTTGTTCTAATTTATTTTATTTATTTGAATCACTTAATTTTTTGGCTAGATAATAGAGGAAGAGTGAGTAGCTAGTAATCTTAGTTTCTGTGGGATACGACACTCGGTACTCAATGGTCCACTAGCTATAGGCGATAGGTACACTTGGCTTAGTCTTTAGGTGTAGGCCAAAGAGCATACCAGAGACCGTTCATGGGATATCGCACTCGCATCCTTAAGGGTTGTTGCAATTTGGTCGAGACGTTGGAAAATGTGCTCCAGATCATCCGTCTAAATCATAGGCTTAGTTGATTGCTGAATAGGTGATGCCTGAACCGTTAGATGACTATACGAATCACTCTGATCCATTGTTGAATTATCGGGGGCATCAACAACCCTAACTGATGTCTCATAATGTTGATCCATGCCCATCAACATATTAGACAACATAGCATACACGCAATGCAGATACCAGAATGAGGATGATTGCCATAGTACTAAAGTGATACTCAAAAGGATATATAAAGGAAAAACATACTGACTCGATCAAGAATGCCTAAGCTCCACAATAGACCCAGAGTTACGAAACCTAAGGCTCTGATATCACTTTTGTCACGACCCGTTTCCGGACCATGAGCAGCGTACAAGACAAATCGTCTAAGGAAGCCCGATCCATCTCTCACAAGCCTCAGAGGTCAGAACTTACAACTAATTTATTTCAAAAAATTCAAAACCATTTAAGATTTTAACAAATAAATAAGTAAAGAATCAAACTTTGCTAAAACATAAGTTTTCATAATAATAATAATCATAATATACAACATCATACTAAATACCAAATAAGTATACAAAATAAAACATCCATGAATATCCCGACGTGGAGAAACTAACAAAATAGATGAATTGGGCCCGAGCAAAGGGTTTTGACAGCAACTTCAGAATACCACACCAAGTGTTGAATGCCGAAAGATCATAGTCAACCAAAATCACCTAAAAAATGTTAGAGGGAAGGGGGTGAGTAAACTCAGTGAGGAAACGACACTCCAGATCACATCGTACGTGCATTACAAATACTGTTTTAAAAAAGTTCAAAAATCCCACATACAGACATAATTATATACATATGTATACACACTAAGTATACAATAATGGTTTCAAAAATTTATTTTGAAATCGTTCGCATTCTCAGCAAACAACATACAGACACACAGAATAATAAATGAATCAGAATATCGACAAAACATATTGCATGCATATATATAAATTTATATCATGCAGATCATACATAATTCTTTCTCATTATTCTACCAGAAATAAATAGATCTAATAATCACTGATCATACCCCCGTCTTATATTAGTACTGTGCTGGCTAATCAGTCCAGAAATAAACTAGCAACCTCAAGAGTCCAAACTGTTTCCAACTCAGGAGGGCTAATAGTTGACAGCCTTAAGGACTCAAAATAGTACCATGTCCACCTTAAGGGTCTCAAAGCTGCAATAGATAGAACTGATCTAAGTATATCCACGAGCATTGTAGTCCATGTGCTCCAACAAGATATACCCCGTCAGACTACAACATAAAATACTATAGGAACATGAGCAACAATACAAATTCATTAAATTCCTTAAATCCAGAAATAACGGAACATTCAGATAAAATATCAAACAGATCTGATAAATCCCCTAATTGACTAACTGATGTGGACTCCTGCCACCTGATCTGACACTGTGCGTAGAGCCGAACACACAATGTTACGACCAACCTTGGTAACTAGGTTTCTAGACAATGGTATATCAAAGGCTATGCTTACCCTCATAGTGTAGGTGTCACGGATCAGAATAAGTAGTATTTGTAGAAGTCAATAACATAGAAGTAGACAAATAATAGCCGAAGCACTATTTGCGTAGCACGTAATACTCACAGAACAGATTCTTACTACTCTAATATTAAAGATAGCCAGACAAGTAACAACTAAACCAGCAAACAAGGGTATGAAAAGAAAATAATTATCGAATCTATCTTATATTATTAAGCACTGATTTGTAATAAAAAAAGCAAATAAATAATCAAGTTTTACAGGGATCGGATATGCAATGGCGGTACCAAATGTATGAATGCAATATAGATGCAATCCAACCCTCGACTTTCAGTTATTCCAAATTTGACCCAAACTCTTCAAAAATTACTGAATTGACTATCTAACAAAAAATTATCCAAAAAATACCAAAATCTCGTTTCGATTGATACCGAACTTCACCAATTACCCACAACGGCTACAATTAACCTCCTTAACACATATCTAAATCCATTCGAATAATTAACCTCAAAATCATGAAGATTTCTAACCCACAAATTTGGATTTTTCTTGAACCAAAGAAATAAATCATCAAATCACAACATCCAACTCCAATCCATGCATTTCTAACTTAAATCTACCATGATATAGCAAGAACAACTTTAAATCTAAAAGGAAAATCATCTAGAACCGAAACCTTAGCTCCAACATTCCTAAAAATCTCTAGAGGTAAGATTTCCATTCCGATCTCTACTTTCATTCATTTCATGCTTTTAGTTTCATAATCACGTTTTCGTCCTATTTGACCTAGGGTTTCATATTTGATTGATTATGTCAAAATGGATGTTGTAGGATGCTAGTTCCTGATAGATTGAAGCTAGAAACATTTAGTTTTAGTTTGATTTGTCGAGATTTGAGGTTGTTCATAAATGGGTCCAGTTGGTGACGATTTTGCAAATCATTGCAGGTGTTTGGATTCAATTTCTATCAGTGAAATCAAGAGAAGGACTTTTTAGGTAATTTTTCAAAGGGACTAAATTTGATATTTTAGAAGTTTGGGTCTACATACAATTTCTAAATATTTTGTAGTCTGATTTGATAATAGAAATACCTTGGGTATCGTTTGATAGATTCTAAAAAGTTTGGAGACAAAGTTGTAGTATTACATCGAGGTCCGAATTTCTATGAGGGTTAGACTTTTGATTGAGAAAGGATTTCTGACACCGATGGCGTTTGGGTCTGCATTTGCATCTCATGCATATTTTGTATTGCCATAGTCACCATGTTAATTCTTTGTGAAGATATTTGTTTCAGCTCAGTTTGGCTTTTGAGGAGACCAATCATTCACCAATAGACTGTGAGTTGGATTATTTGCTCTGCGTCCAGGTGAATGGATGACATCTTCAGACACATAGGTTGTGTCTCTCTAACTTATTTATTTTGTTGTGATATGGCCCTAGCATGTAATATGGAATTATTAAAGGATTGGAAATCCTAAAATTTGGCCTATATGACGACTTGTTTGAATTATATTTGTTTCTGAAATTTTGGAAATTTTGTTGAATAAGGAAATCTGTTTTTTTGGAAAGTTATTCGTATTTTGGAATGTTAGTAATTCTCTATTTTGAAAGGTTTATTGTTTCTGCAAGAAAGCGAACTGTTTCTGCAAGAAAATAAACTGTTTTTGAAAAATAATATAAATTGATTATATTATATTTCCTTGATACGTTTCTGAAGTAAATTTGAAACTTTATTTTTTTGGGTAAATGTTTGTCTGCTTTGCATGCCGCTAGCTTGCAAAACGTTTTCCTTTGTTTTTGAAATATGTTATTTGGTTTTTGTTATTTTTGAAATACTATTTTGACAAAGCCTTGATGGCAATACTACTTCAACTTTGTTTTTAGAACCCATCATGAGATATAGTCTGGAGGGTTATCTTGGTGCCTTAGTGGCCATGTATATATCTTTGTGTCTTAGTGGCTATCCAGTACCTTAGTGGCTATACTTGCCTTAGTAGCAATACATTCGCCTTAGTGGCTATACTTGCCCATGTGACATTACTTGCCTGGTTCGCAACACTTTGTGCTTATGTGACAAACCCTATGATTTTGAAATTTCTAATAAGTTAAAAGGTTTACTTGATTTTACGTAATGAAAATTCTCAAAAATTTATAAAGGTTGTCCTCTGTTTGGAAAATTTTTATTATGCTTTTAAAAAGGTTTTTGGATTTTGTTTTTGAGAACTTCAAGTGGACCAAAGATTGCGGTGGAATTTCACTTTGTTGCGGAAAGTTTGCTCACTTTGAGAAAGTTTGGTAAATGCTTTGAAAAGTTTTTACTCGGCTTTTGTATGTATGTGTGCATGTTGTATGTTTTGTTTGCGAATGATTTCGAAATGATTTTGAAACGCTACTACTTACATAGCGTTTGTGTATATATATGTATACACATATATACATACATATATATGTGTGTGTGTATATATATACATACATATATACATATACATACATACATACATACATACATACATACATATGTATATATATATACATAAATTCATATATATGTGTATACATATACATACATACATACATACATACATATATACATATATATGTGTATACATACATACATACCTATATATGTGTATATACACACATACATACATTCATATATATATGTATACATACATACCTATATATGTGTATATACATACATACATACATACATACATACATACATACATACATACATACATACATATGTGTATGTTTCGGTTACATATATATGTGTGTGTGTACATATATGTATATATATATACACACACACATATGTATGTATGTATGTATGTATATACACATATATAGGTATGTATGTATACACATATATATGAATGTATGTATGTGTGTGTATATATATATGTGTGTGTGTGTGTGTGTGTGTATTTGACTATACCTGCATGTGGTATTTTTGAATTATTTTCAAAACAGTCTTTGTGAGGCACGTATGAGGTGATCTGAAGTGTTATCCCTCACTAAGTTCTTACCCCCTTCATTTTCTTTTCTATTTCTATTCCTGTTTTCAGGTTGATTTTTTGGCTCAGCAGTCCTCTGGCATCTTCAGCTCAGTGAGACGTTGTCTAATTTGGTAGTAACTTCCTTTTTGATCGGACCCCAGTTTGTATTTTGTTAGATGCTTCACACCGGGTTTCTGTGGGTTTTGTTCTTGTTTCGGTTATTATAAATATTTTAATTTAAAATACTTTATGTATTTGATATTATAAATATTTTATCTTACTATATGAATTTGGGTAGAAGTTCTGTATTCTGAAGCTAGTGCGAGATGGGTCGGGCTCACATAGATGGTTCGTCTCGTACGCAGGTGAAAGGAAGTAAAAGGAAGCAAAGAGAGACACCGGAAGATGCTGAGAGACGGATTTGAGAGTGAGAGAAACAAAGAAAATGAGTGAAGGCCGAAGAGAGTCGGATGTGTGGGGTATTTATAGACCCAAGCACCAAAACGCAACATTTCACTTGAAATAGCCTATCTGGACACATCTACATGTGTAGTACTTCATCTACGTACATAGAAGAAGTCTCACGTGCATAGATGATTCCCACAACATGCTTAGATGTGCATTTCAGTAACCCAAAAAATTTCAGATCCAAGATCAATATGCGTAGGAGTCCTTCTGTGCACACAACAGACAATCTACGTGCGTAAACGTCGGTTTTCAGTTCCAGCCCCATTTTTGCCTCTTAGCTACCCTTCAATACATGTAGATGACCCCATGGGCACACTCCATGCAAAATTTCTTACTTCTAACATATCTCTAATTTAGAAATACAAGAATCGAATCGAAATCAAACAAAGTTCAATCAAAATCAAATGAGGTACAATAGAAGGCCTAACCGAAATGGGCGGGATTTTACAATTTGAGTAAATATGGTATTTTTAAGATCAATTTAAAAAAAATTGCACTTGAGAAAATTAAAATTTTAAAATATGACATTCACCTAATTATCAAACTATGAATGATTTTTTTATCAAAATCTGAATTTTAATTATGGCACATCGGAAAATTTAATCAAAAGCACCTAATTTCAGTACTTTTAGATATAAAATTAGTTTGATTACTTGTAACATTTATATATGTATGAAATTCGTGTATCGATGGGATGTATAAACAATTTTTATTGAAAATATAAAAAATTACAAAATATTTTTGACTTTCTCGATCGTATGTGAAGTGTAGAAGAAGAAAATATATTGTTCTCAAATATAATTCTTTCGTGGTACAATAATTATTGGACAAAATATTCTCCCTTATAAGTGTAATTGAAGTTTTGATTTTTTTTTTGTTTTAATTTATTTCTCGTTTTGAGAGTGGAGGAATGTAGAAGAGGTGCTGGTGGTAAAATGATGATACAATAAAGGTGGAAGGATTGATGAATGAAAGAGATAAGAGAGACTAAATTATTAAAGTATTTTTATTATTAAATATTTAAAATTAATAGATCTTTTGTGACACATTAAATTTTCTAATGTGACCTATTATATTTAACTAACGGGTAGAGTAGTTAGCGAGTAGAGTGGTGTATCGAAGGCATACACCTAAAGACTAAGGTAAGTGTACCTATCGTCTATAGCAAGTGGACCTTTGAGTATCGAGTGTCGTATCCCACAGAGACTACGATTATTAGCTACTCACTCTTCCTCTATTATCTAGCTGGCAAAATAAATGATTTCGAATTTATAAAATAAATAAACTAAACAAATGCAAAAAGATAACACCTAGACGCTGAATCCCCCTAGATCGAATTAAGTGATAAGGACTCATTATTCAAACAATCATTCAGGCAATTGAACCGTGGAAATTCCGAAGGTATATTAACCTCTCTCTCGAGTTAGCTAATGTCTAACGACTAGGTTGATTAACCGAAATTTCTTCCTAATTAAAACCCTATTGTTGCTTTAACACACTGCTCTATGAATTTCACTATTAGATTTGACTCTAATTTGGAGGATTTATGTCGACCTATCTCTAGGTTTGCATGAAACTACTCTCAATTACCAACGCTCTATCATACACAGAATCTCTCGATTGCATATGCACGAAACAATATTGGAATCAAAAGGCTAGCAACAATCAATTCAATAATACGAATTATAAATCATAATTGAGTCACAATCCATAAATCAATTGAATGAATAACACAATCCAACATCACATAAT
>CAODLS010401109.1:0-31124 GCA_948243855.1 Flueggea neowawraea
AAATCTCATTTCAATTATCTAAATGAGAATCATATTTGCATGTTTTTAAAATCAATTATTTTGAAAACTAATTTTCAAAATAATTCTTGGTAGAAAACACATTTTTCATAATTTTTACACCACTTTTAATATCCAAACAATTTGGAAAAAATAGTTTTGGAACTCAAAAAATTGTGAAAAATATGTCAAAAATTCCAGAAAAATCCAAATTATAATTCTGCAGAAAATGTTACAAAATTTGGAGGTCAGAACACGTGTCGCGAACTGGCACGCCCCACGTGTCAATCCCACGTACGATCACATGCCGAACGTGCAAGACACGCGGGACTCCAGAATGCCGCCACGTATCGCAGTTGCATGGGGGACACATGTCATGACCGACACATGTCACAATTTTATTGGTCGAAAATTTGATGACGTGGATGACACGTGACATCGTGACGTGTGTGACACGCGATTGTAGAGCCACGCGTCATAGTGACATGGATGCCATGTGGCGATAATGACACGTGACAGATTCTCATTAGTCCACGTGGCGCGTGGCGCGTCTATCCAAAAAATCTTCCAAAAGCTTCTGCCACTTGTCGAGTTTTGATTGGGCCACGTGTCATATATGACACGTGTCAGACAGTGATTGGTTGTCAACAATGGGTTCACATGGTCCCAGGTGACGTGTGTCGATCAATGAGTGGTCCACGTCTCGGTCAGCTTTGACAGAATTATTGGTCCGCCAAGTGTCACATTCTGAGTGGGCCGTGCGGACGAATCACAACTCGCCTTGTCGCCATTCTTATCATATGAAAAATTCATCTGTAAGCTTCTCACTCAGTATTTTTCGATCGAGTTTTCGTCGATTTGACGACATTTCCGATAGAATTTTGCAACGAAACTTAGGCAACTAATGTTTTTGACGTCACTGATATCAAATCTTTTATTAGAATTTCAAAAATTCAACTTTTAGTTTTCGGCTCCGGACGGACTCGAACCAAAAACGACGTTCGGGACAGAAAGTCAAATATAAGAAATTTACTGTAGGTATAACATATAGAGACCAACAAGAATTTTGAATTATAATCCAAAATTCGTTCTCTACTCTGATACCACTGAAGGAATCTAGCTACCGGTTTAATAAATAAAACAATATATTTAGTAGGTTCGAGTTACCTACCTCGATTCCTACAAAAGCTTGACCCAACCAGCAGCGGAAGACAAAGGTCAGGATCGATTCGATGTTGGTCTAACGAGCAAACCACGGTCAGGTTGTCGACGAGAGTGCTCGTCTGTTTCGCAGCCTAGATGTCACGCGGATCGGGACCATCGACGAAGGAGGAGCGAGTGGAGAGAGATGCTTCCTTTCCCTCTCTCTCACATTTTTGGTGGGTATGGAATGGATGGAAGCACTCCTCTTCCTTTCCTCCACATATATAAGCCCTTAAATGGGTTGTGGGCCCAATGGGCCTAATAAGCCCAATGGGCTTAGCACATGGGCCTTATAGGCGCATCTCAATTGGGCTTACTAATTGGTATCGATCCACGGTTCTGGTTCACATCTTGACCCACCGAGTTCGATCCACCTGTTATGGACGGACCACTTTTTCCAACAGTGATAATAATATTTTCGATGGATGATTAATTCCTTGTAGATTGTAAGTTTTGTATCCATTTATGATTAATTTCCACGTTCTATCAATTTTTTTCTTATAAATCATTTATTGGTTCCCATTAAAAATTAATTTATGGATCTTTTAGTGCTAAAATTGATTTAAATCTATTGAAACTTTTAGTTTACTTGTCTACTATCTAATACTAATCCTGACTATAAGTAGCTTAGAGTATTGATTAAGTGTGGAATTTTTAACAAATTTACTCGGGATTGTTCAATCTATGGAATACAAATTAGAAAGAGAGATTAGATTATTGGAAAAAGAGTTGAACAAGAAAGTATCAATTAAGTGGGAGACGGTTAGAAAGATAAGAAAAAGATAATGCGTATGGTGAATGATATGATACATCATTCGTAATAATTTACGAAATTATTTGATGATAATTTCAAATTTTATTGGCTGTTCATATATGAAACAAACAAACTACAGCTCTTAACTTGAATTGTTAGTTTAGGTTGATCCTATTTTTTATTATTTGTTGAGATAATTGGAAGAGGAATAGAGAGAACACATGAACGACCACATCGCTTAAAGATAAACAGTTTATACAAATCATAGTAGCTCCAGAAGTTTGTACGAGGGATCAGCTGGCTTGGTTCAGCCTACAGCTAAGAATGATAATTTCTTAATTACCAAAATTATCCGAAGCAAGACTAGTTCCCGAATGATCCCATGCCAGTTTTGAATTTTCATATGCTTGTGATGTTTTGAAAATGTCATAAAATACCTATCTGTTGAATTTTCTGGTGCATATTACATGCTGTCTTTTATTTTTAATTCTTTTTATAGATAGTGTACCTCACAAAGAGAAAATTCATTCCCATATTCTCAAAAATCCATAAAAATTCTATTTATTGCATGTCTTAAACTCAAGATTTTATAGGCGTGAGTGTTTATCAATTGAACTACCTATTATTGACAAATTTAGAAATGCTTGCATTTGCCGGGAGAATTTAGAGAAAAGAAAATTCTAGTTCATTGTTTGTTCTGTAATAATGTAACCGGCCGTTGCGCGGTATTGCTACACTGGTATTCTAGTCCATTGCTGCACTGGTATTGCTCTCTGTATCGTGTTTTACACTGAAGCTGATGACAAAGTATGAATACTTTCCTTTTTGTTGTAAAATTTCAGTTAATAGGTAATTGGCATAAAGACGTTTCTTTTTCTTTTTCCTTTTCTTTTGTGAAAACTCAACTAATTCAATTATGCTGAAAACGAAAATACAAATATTGAAAAATTGGATTATGAAAATTAATTTTCTTTTATGTAAAATTCGATTCGAATAAAATCAAAATTCCGTACTTATAAGATCATTCGATTCGAATTTATCTTCTAAATAAGTTATGGCTAAAAAATATGCATATTTACAAAATTTATTTCTTTAAAAAATTGTAGCATTTACCATAAAAATATTAAGAATTCTCTTTTTATTTTTTTGATAAGTATAAAAATTCTCTTAAGTTCATCTATATTCTGAAATTTTAAAAATTCCTATTATAAAAAATAAATGAATTTTTTTAAAACGTCAAAGTCCGTTAAGAAAATACAAATTAATTCACACATGTTTGCGAAATTTGTTTAAAAAGATAAGGAAATAAATTACTAATAGTAAAACATATTTGGGTTTGCAATGGGCTGTAGCATAGACTGATTCCACAGGACCTTTTAGGCCACTCTAGTTACATGATGTGTTAATTACACAGTGCATGGCTGTTGAATAGGAAATTATCACATATGACATCACAAGATTTCAAAAACGAAAGCGCTTTATATTTCAATTGTCATGTAATGCAATCAATTTTATTATTATCAGAAACATAGAATTGTAATATTGTAAAATGTTAAATGAGCCTTACTGTCGCTTTTATTATTATTTTTTAATATTTTAAATGCATCATCCCCAAAATCACAAATATCAAATTACAAATTTCATAATGTTAAGAATGTCATAATCAATATCTTTATATAAAAAATGTCACGTATGTTTGAATATAACGAAAAATCTCCTCAAAAATCCCGCCCCTCTCTTTCTTCTCCTCTTGTTTGTCACTCTCACTCTTATCTCTTTTTTTCTCCTCTTCTTCTCTGCCACCTCTCCTCTTCGTCTCTCTCTCTTGTCGCCTCCCTCGATTATCGTCTGTCTTGCCTTCCTCACTCTTAGTTCGGTCACCACAACTCTTTCTTCTCTTGTGTCACCATCGAGAAACTCATTCGTTCATCGAGTTTTGGTGAATGGAGGTTATTGAGATTTGAGATGTAACAGAGAAGAAGAAAAGACAAAGAAGAAAGCCATCTACCTTGTCGATCCCTCTCTTCATTGTTGGAAAAGAAGGAACCATGGAGATGCCATATCAATATGTCTCTTTGTCGCCGGTGAAGAAGGAATAACCGTAGCAGCCACTAGGGCATTGAAAACCGTAGCTATCATCTGTTCTATGGAAATAAGTATTCAGTCCTCAAACATTTGCAAAATTATAATATTTGTTTCTGTACTTGCGAAATTGCACAATTTAACCTAAAAATCGTAAAACTAGTTTAAAAAAATTCTAAACATCTTGTACATATATGTGTACCAATGTACACCCTTGTGCACCAAAACATTAAAATAAAAAAACCTATAAATGGTTGTACACATGAGCACACCATTGTAGACCTTTATACACTAAACTAAAATGTCATGAAATCAATTTTAGAAAATTGTACACACTTCGTACACCAATGTGTACCTACTAAAATTCATTAAATCAATTAAAAATTGTAAATGATGTGTACACTAGTGTAAACCTTTGGAAATATTAGATTTATTTTTGAATTTGTTTTAAAAATCAACTTCTCCTAAGAATGTCAATTTCTCTTGAAAAGTCAATTTTTTTCGAAAATACTTCAACTTCTTACAAATCTTCATAAAGTTGTATTTCTAATATTTGTTTATTTTTCGTATAGCTTTTTTGATATTTGGTTTTAAGCTATGACATTTTTTAGAATTTGCATATTATTTTTGTTATAAAAGTGTAATTATCCCTTACATGATATCTATGGTGAGGAAATCACACATTAAACAAGACAACACTTGTATTTTATTTTTATAGAGACCTCCAGTAGAGACCCTTTGAGACCTCTAGAAACTTCTAGTGGGGAATTATGAAGATCTCTAGTGGGGACCCTTGTGTCTCTAGAGACCCCTGAAGATCTCCAGTGGAGACCCCTAGAGACTTCTAGTAGAGACCCCTGAAGACATCTAGTGAAGACTCCTGAAGTGTCTAAAGACATTTAGTGGAGACCTCTGAAAACTTCCGTTGGAGATAATTAACTCAAGTGTATTTTAAAGTGACACCTGAGATAATTAACTCTAGTGGAGACCCCTGAAGACCATTGGAGACTTCTAGTGGAGACCCTTGCAGACCTCTTGAGATTTTTTTTGCTTGATTTGATTTTCTGACGAAAAATTAATTTCTCACGATTTCTCACTAAAATGACATCTTTACAAATCAGTTTTTCTAATGTAGCATTTTTATAAATTTATTTTTAAGATACTATTTTTAAAAATCGATATTTTATATTATTATAAAAGTGTATTTCCCCTATAGCAAATGATATTGGGCCACAAGCCCTTGGGATGTCCATTTTGCGTGGCGACATTCCTCTTGTAAGGTGTTCTAAGGATATTTGAACCAATAGATGAGCCGTGATCAATGGATGATCCCATGTCTTATGCGTAGGACTCATTCTATATCAACAACTTTGCAATAATAATTTATTATATGCCGAGATATTGTTTGTTATATTGATTTAATTTTAGATGAAATAAAGAATTTTAAATTGTTATACAAATAAGAATTCCAATGATGTGTCGCAATCTTATAACCAAAAACTTTTGAAGTTTTCTGCGCGCATAATTATTTTCGAAAAGAAAATTTCAATGGTATAGCTTAAAACATGCAAGAAATCAAATTGCGTAAGAAACTTTATAGCTTTCAATTTATCCAATCCAAAATAGAAAATGCCGCTTTTGAATGTTTCTTTGTAAATACTAATAAAGAAACGTTGCACCTTCTTAAAGAAGGTTGTATAAATTCCCGCAACCATTTAATTGTAGAAAATTATTATCTTAAATAATTTTTTAATAATTTCTTATAACCAGAGAAGTCATGCTCGGCTTAAGGCATAGGCCACCTAGGCCTATAATTTTCTTAAAAAATATATTAAAAATTACTTTTAGAAAAATTAAAAATGTAAAAATAAATTCTACTACTTACAAAATAGTCTAAAATTAACAAAAATATCAGAGCTTATAAAAGAGGGTCTAAAACATTATAATTAATGGTATGAAAAAGATTCCAACTTTTAATTAAAAAAATGGTAAAACCTTCCATGCATGTTTGATTTACTCATTTAATTTTAAATTTAAGAAATTTTAATTAATTGTTTAGTTTTTTTCAAATAAAATGAATTTGAAATTGATTAAAATATTAATTTGAATACACTCGCAATTTTTTTTATTTGATCTATATGAATATAATTTTTGTTATTCTTTCAATTTTCTAATGAATAAATTAGATCTTTTATTTGGTTCTAAATTTATATTTTTGTTTCGTATAAATTAACATAACAATGTATGTATTAGCCTTTAAATAAACTTTTTTTATTGATATTAGAATGATGAAAATAAAAATAACACTTGCAAGTTTAAATTTATAAAAAAATATAAATTCATTTTTCAAATGTATTTTTTTATCATTTTTTCTCTATATATTCAACAAAAAATATTTAAATTTAAAATTAATATGTTTTCTTGTGAATGTTTTTTAAAAAAACTCATTGATTTATATATGAAAATAAATTCAAATTATAATAATTTTATATCATTAAAAATTATTAACATATTATTGCCTAAGGTCACAATTGACCTTGAGACGACCCTGAGATAAAGAAATGTTTTATTGCAGTTTTTCTTATTAAAATGCAATATTTTCAAATCAAGGTGCAATATTTCTTTATGTATGCATAAATTTTTAATATGCATTAAAAATTATTAATTAATCATTAATTATAAAATTATAAATACTAATAAAAAAATATTACATCTTCATAAAAAAAATTACAAGAGTTCTTACAATTTTCTTTATTAAGGTATAACATTTCCTTATAGAAAATTATTATCCTCAAACAATCCTCTGCATAAAAAACAAAAATGTCCATGTGCTTATGATATCTATATCGTGTACCAGATCATACAACTAAAATTTCCAAAAGAAATCGAAACAACCGCAATTTGATGATGACGAGTTTCTTTGTTTTCTTGCCAACTGTTTCTTGATATCGGCGGGATTTGTACTTTTGACGTAAACTTTGCCTTTATTTATGTCTATCCTCAAAACTTTCCTCATCAAGGAAAAAACATAGTATAAATAGGAGGTAAGTAATATTACTAACACATCGAATATTTCTCTTAATACCCCTATAATCCTAAACATTCTTAATCGTTAGCTAATTCGTTTTCAGTATTAATTCTTGGTTAAATTATATATTTGTAGCTGGATTGATTCAGATTGAATTTATGGCAAGTGGTGCTAGTAAATTTCACGACAAGTACTTGATAGTGAGACCAGAGGGAGGTGGAATTTGGGAGCTGTGGAAGTACATGTGGCGGGGTGACCTAGCGAGTGGGATGGCATTCTTAGAGATCTCCAAGGAAGGATTGACGGGAGGAGAGGTGACTAGTCATAGGTGGGTGATATTAGTGTCCATTATTGTTCGTAAAATTCTTATGTTTTTAGGAAAGCCTATGGAGTACACTGGTTTTCTGGTTGAGTTCATCCTCAATCTTTTGTCTGAGAATGGTGACCTCTTTGGCTTAATCTACAACCTTCTCCATGGTAAATTCCCACTCCAAACCCAGTTTTTCTTTCCTTTTCTTGTCTCTACGTGATGGTTTAGTTTCTTAATTGTTTATTCTCCATTACTTTTTAATTTTTTAGAAAGTTACAATAATTAACTTAGTTTCCAGTATGGTAAATTTAACTTCTCAAGTTGCTTAATTTTCTAATCCACTATTTCGTGGATTAGACATTCAATTTTAAGATTTATCAAAGAAAAAACTTTCAATAATTAATGATAGAGGGTATGTGTTCAAACATATTGGTCATGTTGTAATTGTATACTCAATAATCATAAAATTGTCCATGAAAAATTACCGCTCCTGCTTAAAATTTTGATGATGATGGACAATGCAGGGAAGGTGGTGATACCGCGAAGAGGGTCAGAGACATATATAAGTTGCATAGGGCACATTGATGGACGAATAGACTTGTACGAGTCTAAACATAACTTGGTGGAACAGATAAAGGGAAGTATCAATGCCGGATGTGGAAACCGAGTTCTGATGGACCTCTGCATCATGGCATCAAAGTTGTCCTATGAAAACGCCAAGGTTGTTCGAAATGTGGTTGTCCATCACTGGAAGGCAAGCGAGCCTTTTCCGCTGTTTAATTTTACAGAATTGCCTTTTGGGTTTTTGATATTTATTCCAGGATTGGTGATGCATAATTTGAATTTCTCACAGTAACTGATACAACATTTCACACTGTCTAATTGTAGATGCATTTTGTGGAGTTCTACAATTGCTGGAATGGTAAGAAAACACATTTTCAATATGATTAGTGACGTCCTTTAATTGAAAATTTCAGAGCATATTCATTATTTTTTGCTGGAAACCGTGCATTATTTTCTTCATTTGCTTTGCACATCATGAAATTGAACTAGTTGTAATTTTCCAACTTACCGTGAGGAGGGTCTGACAGCAAGAACTTACTTTTGGAATTTCAAACCCAAATTGTCAGCTGAAAACACAAATTCTATATTATATTATGTGTTCTTTAACATTTGATGACAGTTTTAAAGAGGTGCTTCAATGGGATGTAGATTTCCAAAAAGAGAGCTCAACCCAAGTGTTCATACTATGCGACAAGCCCACAGATGCCAACTTGATAGTGATCAGTTTCAGAGGTACAGAACCTTTCGATGCTGACGACTGGTGTACAGATTTTGATTACTCCTGGTATGAGATACCAAAACTGGGACAAGTCCACATGGGATTCCTAGAGGCATTGGGTTTAGGCAATAGAGAAGACACCACCACCTTCCAATTTCACCTTCAAACTGGCAATAAATTTGCGAGACCCAATTATGATGATGATGATGAGCAGTACATTCCACCTGAAATGCTGAAGAAAACAGCATACTACACGGTGAGACGGAGGCTTAAGTTCCTTCTGAAGGAGCACAAGAATGCAAAGTTTGTGGTAACAGGGCACAGCTTAGGAGGGGCACTTGCAATATTGTTCCCAACTGTGTTGGTTCTGCATCACGAGATGGAGATTATGCAGAGGTTGATGGGAATTTACACATTTGGGCAGCCAAGGATTGGGGACAGGCTGTTGGGGAAGTTCATGGAAGCACATCTGGAGATTCCAGTCGCCAAGTACTTCAGGGTGGTTTATTGCAATGACATTGTGCCAAGGTTGCCTTATGATGACAAAACTCTCTTGTATAAGCATTTTGGAGTCTGCCTTTACTTTGACAGGTGCTACTTTGAGCAGGTATGTTTTCTTCCCTTGTTTTCTCTTATTTTTATTGGAAAGATATGATTTAGGGGAAATGTCAATAATAAATTTAACAAATGCAACTGTTGGTCACTTGAGACAAATTTTATTAATAAGCGTTAAAATGGTTTCGATAAATTGAGTTATAGATGACAGATATAAATTATATATTGGTAAAATTAATAGTTTGTACAATAAAAAAAATAGAAAGATCAACACTTTTTTGCGTCACAGTATTCAAAAATGATAATATACAATACCAATATACCAAAACCAAAAAACGCCATGTAATACTAAGAATAGAAGTACACTTTCTTTCTTAACTCCATTTACCAAACAAAGCCAATTGTGTTAAAATAACTAGCTTACACCTTACATTTTTCAGCACAAAAATTTTTTATTTTTCAAATTTTCCATTTGCTAACATTGACGTTGTATCTTTTCTGTCATTGTAATGGAAGAAAATGGATGAGGAACCAAACCCAAATTTCTTTGGGTGGAAATATGGTATTCCAGCTCATCTAAATGCTGCCTGGGAGTTGATCAGAGCATTGACTATAGGATACAAACTTGGACCTGACTACAAGGAGGGTTGGTTCTCTATATTTGTCAGGGTTTTGGGACTTGCATTTCCTGGAATTTCTGCACATTGTCCCACCGACTATGTTAATTCTGTCAGGCTTGGAAGATTCCCAAAAGATCAGATGTTCCCTCTAGAAGAAGAGGCATCTACTACTGGCTCCAAATAAGGGATTTTGAGTTCTTCATCGTAAATAAATGATTCATCAATCTGTGATTCTTTGAATTTTTTCTTTTGTTTTCATGTCTAGTACATGTTTGTTTTCCTGCAGCCACTTGATGTTTGGTGAAATTATTGTTTTTGCCTCACTATTGCTGAATAATGTCAACATGTTTGTTTACCAGGTTTCCAAGTTTGTTTAATTTGGATTCGGCTGGCCTTTTGAGTTTTGTTTGTGATCGTTATGAATAAAAGTTTTGTACATTATATTATTGTATATTTTTGCTTTGGGCACAGTTTATATTTATATTCAAATGTGGAAAATGTACACTTTAATACTAATAAAAAATTCCAACTTTTTTAAAAATAACATGTTGATGAAACTATTTCTGAAATACTAACAAGAAAATATTGTTTGTGCAATTACAAATATGCGGGATTACGCATGAGAAATTAGCAACCTCTTGCAAGAAATTAAAGGAATATCGTAAGAACTTCAACTTATATATAGAGAGGTATACAAATAATGTGCAATGGTGTACAACACAAAAAAATGTAACTTTTTTATTAATGTGCAAACAAAAACATACGACAAAGCATAATCAATGTTAATTTTATTAATTAATAACTTTTTTTATCTATTCATTTTATAAAATCTACAGATAATGTATATACTGTCTACAAATCATGTGTAAAATTAATTTTAAATTGATTAACTCAATAAATTTAGTTTTATTCAAAATTTTTTTGATGAAGGTATATAAGAGAGTATAAAAGGTGTACAAACAGTGCACAAAATATGGTTTAAACTAATTTATTAACTTAATTTGCTCTCATTCGATTTGCTTTTTAAAGAAGTGTACATAAATGTACTACAGGTTTACAAACAACGTACAAAATAATTTTTAAACTGCTTTAGCGAATTTAATTAGGTTTCAATTAACCCTTTCTAATAAAATGGACTTTGATTTACTCAGGATGTACAACGAGTCTACAAATTATTTACAAAAGGTATACATACTTTTTTTTAATATTTGATGATAACTACATATAAATAATTTAAATTCATTTTTAAAAGTAGACAAAAGTTGTTCGTACTTTTTTTTAAAATGAATTTGTGTTAATCATTATATTTTAAATGAATTTTTATATTTGTATTTTTAGACCTCTAAAAACATTAAAATTCATGTTCAAATTGACATAGGAACCAAAACTAATCAATCACCTTGTATTTCAGAACTTGTTACTAATTTGGCACATGGTCGTGGAGTTTTAGGCAGTGCCATTAGCGACTTTTGTTTCTCTGAATGCAAGGCCGTGTAGAACCAAACTAGGAAGCAACCACTGTCGAAGTTGCCGTTACTCTTCGCCGTCCTCTGACGCCTATGCTCTCATCTCTCCCCCCACCTCAAGTCTAAAGAGGTGCGATTTATTTTCTTTTTGATTCAATCTCTCTCAACATTTAATTCCAGTACCCAATTATACTGACTAACAAATCAATGTACAATTAAACGAAAGACCTCCTTCATTCGACATCGACAATGTTGTTCTTCGGGAAAATCTGGTAATGAAATCGAAAAGCAGGATAGAGATTATTCTATCTTTGTACGATCAAAGAGAGGGAATTTGATTCTGTCAAGAATAAAGACAAAATCTCTAAAGCTCTTTTGTTATGTTGTAGACAATATCCAACGAGAAATCGGGAGTAAGAAGAGAGTAAAGACAAATCACAGAGAGAGAGAGAGAGAGCTGCAAGCTTAGTGGCATTTGTGAGAATGTGGCAGTCTAAAGCTTACATTCCATGTAATTTCCTCTTCAAAATTTTGACTGAATCCAAAAGAATCACATGGAACTGTAAAATTGGACAAATGAGAATAGTGTATGGTCTACATTTGACGGGGAGTTCCTACATGGATCAAGAGATACAAATTTTGAAAGTTTTCTTTTGACGAGTAAAAGTTCCAGATTTGGTTTGCAAAAGAATATTGGAGCAAAATGTGATCTTGAGTCTCGAATTCACCATAGAGGTCACAACTCAGATGACTACCACCAACGATATTATACTGAAGGAAGAAACTTTAACAACAATTTGTCTGTCTCATAGGTGTAAATCAAGTGTTGTTGCCTCAAAACTCGAATAACAATAAAAGAAAATACAAAAACAAAAGGGACTTTGAATGATGCCTAGAAACCTGCAAACACGAAACACGATGAGATCGGATTGCTTCCGGAAAATTATCCGACACTCAAGTTAGTAGAAATTTTGATAGAGTATCAGTATAAGTAGTGAGTAATGCATACCTTGAGAAGTGATTCATTATGTCTATTTATAGTCATCGGAGTCAACGTTCGTGTCTAGTAACATTTCTTATAAATAACATGTTGTAATATTTTTCGTTACAATTTGGAATTTAATGAATTTCATAGAGTTTTATTCATGACTCATCAATTGCTCTTTACTCTTTTCTTCGGATGTTTTGGAGATAAGAGTAAAAATTTGTCATGCTTTCTTCTAAATGCAAGTTGTATTTAATCGGAGGTTCTTGGGCAAGGGCTTCTCTGAAATTATTTTCTCCATCAAAAGCGATTGTCCTGTTTTGTAAAAATTCACCGACTCAACTTAGTACTTTGCGAGTTTCCTGCTGAGTTGACTCACTGATAGCTTCTTCTTCATTCAATACTTTGTTTTCCCAGAAAGCTAATTCTATTTTGGATTCAACTCCAACTTATTCATTTCCTGATTTGATTTCTACTGACTTTCTTAATTTGTTCCCGTAATTTATTCACATCCAATTTTGAATAGGATGCTTTTTTTTTTTGTAAATCAAGCCCATCTTATTTTTTTTTTTATTTTCCTTCGTTCTTGCATTGTTGCTAATTTCTTTTCATAACTTGCAGGAGCCATACGAATCCTTCCCATACTTTCTTATACACTTTTTTTTTTCACACTTAAATTGGTCATTGTTTGGGTCAAAATATCAACTCCAATTCTCATCTCTTAATTTATTTTTCCCGAAATCATGCTTCCAAAGTAGAGTGGTTCAATCATCCTTCCTTTTTGGCTTCAATTGATTCAAAATTTTGCCACTTAGGTACTACTTCTCCGCTCCAATTGTTTCAGAAATCTTCTTACCATATTTGTCTTCTCTGTTTACCGTGTCCTTTTTTTTCTCACTCATTCCTTCTTCTGTTATCTGTGGCTGCCAATTTCAACCTGTTTTTTCCCCCACAATTTTTCTTACACGTTGAAGTCTTTTCTTCCTCTTCTTTTCGATCCGGTTGGCTACGGTTTGGTCTCTTTCCCTTCTTCTTTTCTTTTTCTCCTTTTCTTATGTTTCTATTTTGCTTTTTCTTTTCTTCTTCTTTTTGATTCTGCCCTTTCTTTTGTTTCTGTTTTTTTTTCAGTGGTAACTTTGGATGAAATACTCCAGTGTCGGCGGTGATGGCTCAGGGCGGTGATGTTGGTGACCGGGACTAGTTTCTGGTTGAAGAAGGAATAGTTGTTAGGCGACTTGTTGATTTGGGGAAGGGTGCAGTATCTGAAATGACATGCCTTGTATGTGTCTGAAACAATGTTCCGTTTGCGACGTGCTCGGACAATGTGCCGTTCGTGATGTGCCCAGACGATGTGTTGTTCATGATGTGCCCAGATGACGTAACGCTCATGGTTGTGCCCAAATGACATGCCGTTCGTGATGTGCCCAGACAACATACTGTTCTTGACTTGTACTAGACGACAACATGCATGGCTCCATACGACGTGTCGTTCGTGACTTGCACCAGACAATAGCGTGCATGGCTCCATATAACGTGTTGTGCTACAGTAGCTGCTACATGCCGTTTTATGCCCATTTGAGATGACTTTGCATTTTTCAATAGCTCCGACATGCCTTTTTTTTTGGCGAGTTCATCACCCCACCACCACGTGGGTGCTTAGGAGACACATTTGGAGAAATTCACACCTACTACCATGTAGGCGTTCGATGAACATTGAAGTAGTCTTCACTCCTATCACCAAGTAGGTTTTTAGGAGCCGCTTTTTGGAGGACTTAACACCCTACCACCATGCGGGAATTTAGGAGCCGTTTCTTAGAGGACTCATTACTCCACCACCACGTGGGCGTTCACAACCTTGCAGAGTTTACCACCTCGCGGAGTTTATCATCTCCACCACCTCGCGGAGTTCACCACCTTGCAGATTTCATCACCTTGCGAAGCTCATCAATTCACAAAGTTCACCACCTATCGGAGTTCATCATCTCCACCACTTTGCGGAGTTTACAACCTCGCAGAGTTCATCATCCCCACTACTTTATGAACGTTCGAGTGGGCTTTCCTCAAGATGTGCAAGCTTATTGAATTCAATCAAGTCACCTTATGCTTGAGATGTAAATGCTCCCCAATCACTTTGGTAAGAAGCTTATTCTAACCAAGTGACTCTATGATATCGATGTTGCAGTAATTGGTATGTGGTTAAGTCAACTTCCCTTTTGGTTTTCAAGTGGTGTGCTGATATTCAAGTCGAAATAAGTGTGACCACTTGAGAATAGGGTGTCAACCTCTCAAAATAATATTAATCTGCTCAAAACAGTAAAATGTGAGTAAAGCAGTGAGCAGGGTCGATCCATAGAGACCGGTGAAATATTGTTTAATTGCCGAAAAATAAAAACTAAAATGGATGAATAAAAGTAAAGTTGAAATCAAAATTTAAAAGAAAACAGAGACAGTAAATTTGTAGTAGAGAAGTAAATAGCAAGAATGAAAATGACAGAAATTCAGTAATAATATAAACCCAGCTGAGATACCTCTTCGTTCAATCCAATCAGTTGGTCACAGACGCGAAAGATGAACATTAACCATTTCAAGCAGAAAAAGTTATAGTTAACAGTGACACCCAATTAACCAATCCATTCTTACTTGTTTGATAGCCCCGAGATTCCCTGCAGAGTATTTTCCTAACCACTAACCACAATGTTTAATATATGGAAGCAGTATGAATTAAAGGAACCTTTATCCTAGCCAGTGAAACTAGAAACGTCGTGATTCATTTAAACTAGATTACTTAGTTCCATAACAATGAACAATGATCAAACCGCATAAATTCACGTTATTTGTTACCTATATCAAGATTAATGTGACACACTATTAACCTTGAATAACAATATACTATCTCAATCAATCAACCAACAGACCCTTGTCAATCAATCAATCGAAATAATAATAAGAGAACTCAAGAGCAGAAACTGAATAAATACTTGAATTAATTAAATAAAGTTAAAACAAGAGTTTCACAACATCAATGGATTGAACTTCGAAATATCTTAACTAGAGGAGATTTAGTTGCACATGCTTAGAGGAAGAACACCAAAAGTTGGAGAGAGTGGATGTTGCCTCTAGAGAATGTGTGAATGAAAGATGAAAAGTGGAGAGAGCCGCCAATACTAGGTTACAAGATATATATATATGTGTCCAAAATATGAAAACCTAGCATCCTCTAAAAAATGGCTAATAAAAATATTAATAAGTATTGTTTTGATCCAAGAACAAATCTGGCTTAGCAGCCCTCTAAGATGTCCACGAGGCTCCAAAAACATGACCCAACAGTGCAACAAGCGGCCCAATGCACGTGGTCAAACTTGGTCAACAAGCGTCAATTATGACGTGGTCACACAAAAATGCAGTTTTCTCCTGAAATGTGCATAAACATCTCCGAATCCTCATATTTCACCAACCTCCCACCTAAAACACCAAAGAAGCATAAAAACATAAAAACACACAAATACTAACAATTTACAATGCAAAAGCACATATAAAATGCAACATAAAATATGCCTAAAATGCAACCTATCAAATATCCTCACACTTAAACAATGTTTGTCCTCAATCATTCTATAACTTAAAATAATAAAGAGCCTTAAACTCCAACCACCCTTTTTGCCCCCATATAGTGTTAAACCCAATTTGATAAGCATCGAAAGTTTAAGAGAAAACACAACCATCGCCAGGACAACCAATAATCTTAAAAGATTATCTCCACACTAGTAATGCCCCCAAAAGAGATAGTCAAATTCACACCCTCACCAGTTTCACTCTATCTCTCAAAGTGTTTTGATATAAGTGTTTACGCTCGAACACACCCATAGCAAGTCTTTCCAACATTAGACATAAAGTCAAATCATAACCACAAATAAAATTCAACCAAAACACCAATAAAAAAGGGCTTTAACTTGGCTTGTAATGGGGCTAAAAACATAGGTTAAATAAGTTGAGAGAGATAATAATGAGAGCAAGCAATACATTGCGATAACATACACGTGCCAAACTATTACAAAATAAATACATACATGTCTATTCGTTCACAAACAAGGCTGCCCAAGAACAACTAACTTCTTTTCCTACGTTGCTTTATTTGATCATTATTCATCACATTTTTTTCAACTTTCTTTTTCTTATTTTTCCCATTTTTTTCTCTTTTCCTCTTCAAGTACAACAATGCCACTTTTTCAACAAATTCATCAAAACTGGGCAACCATGTATCTTTGATAATATAAGCTCAAAACCATATCTAAGACATGTCTATTATCAATGTAAACCAAAGCATTAACTTACAAATTATCTTGGCAACGTATCACTAACAAAAATCTCTCAACTTGAGGGTTCAAGTGTTGAATGTTTTGAACAAAATGGGAATTTGTTAAAACATGTTTAAGACAAAGAAAAAGTCTAAGGCTCATATAAGTAAACAATGGGTAAATGTAAAAGGGTAGATACTGAAGGAAAAGGGAAAAAAAGGGTTAACAAACAATGTCTTTCCTCGTTTTGGTGTCTCAATTAACTAGCGTAGTCTTCGAAATGCACTCTATGACAAATTCAGTAGTAGCCTACTATGAATGATAAATCACACATCAAGAAAATAAAGTGTTTATGCCTCAAAATTCTCACATGGGTTTATGTGTGAATCCAACTATGAATGCCTTTTGGCTCTATTACTAAGGGTTGTTTAATCCTGAAGTTAAGATGCACAGAAATCCAAACTTCCACACAAATGGGTATATAAAGACAATTGAATCTTAAAACTCTTAAATTTTCAAATTATTCAATGTTTAAGGACAAACTCGCATCAAAACAGTGCGAATTTCAATAGGGAAATCACACATGCAACATGCAAACAAAACAAAAATTAAACATGAGTACACAAAATGTAACAACATATGCAACCCAGTTACAGCATGGTCATGCAGACATGAAATGCAGTATTGAAAATACATACAGAAGAGACAAAATATGACATGCAACACATGCAACTACGTGACAAACAAATAAAATAAGTCACAAAAATGCGAAAAAATCACAGAAAAATGAAAATCACACAAACAAACATGAAACACAAATCCCCTCCCCACACTTAGAATTTACATTGTTTACATTGTTCTCAATGTATAAAAATTAAAGACAACAAAAATTAAAAAGTGAAAGAGTTAATAGAAAAGCTTCTCTGGTGGTTCGACGGTTTTGAATGTTCTCAGCAGCTCCCTAAGATGCACGTTACTCCTGTGGGTACGTGTCTCCCTCCATAAAGCTTCCCCACACTTATTTCCTTCCATTAACATCATTCCCTTCACTTAATTTCTCTACAAAACAAATCCAATCTCGAGATCAAGTAAAATTAAATCCTCAAAAATTATGTTAGCTTAATAACTCAAAATAAACACATACTGATGGATCAATCAACTAACAAAAACCATCAAAAAACAAAACAAAAATAAGAATGATAATAAAAACCTTGGGTTGCCTACTAAGAAGTGCTTCTTTAACATCGTATTAGTTGGACTTAGACGAATCTTCATCCGTTCTCATCATTCATCACATAAATATTTGCACTTTGACCATTCTTCTTGAGTGGCAATGTCTCATGAAGAATGGCAGAATCGTCCTTGGGAACATACACCCAACACTCCCTTTTTGCTTTCTTTTTCCTGGTGCAAAATTTCTTCCAGAACCTAACAGACTTAGACTCACGCTTGGCTGTATCAACTAAAGAAATATTTACTTTCGGATCCTCTTTTGTCGACTTCTTACTTACAATATGGCCATGTTGTAACACAGTCATCTTGTCAGGTACTTTGAGTTCCTTAGTATTTTGCACCCTAATTGCACTAACATCCAGCAAATAATCACCATGCAATTCCAAAACTTTTTCTGTCAATGGTTTAGAACAATTAACATTAAAAATAAAGGAAAAATCATTAGGCTACTTCATTGCATCGTTGATACTGAATTCGATCCTAGCACCATAGAACTCCATGGAAAAAGTCCCTTCATGCACATTTATCATTGTGCATGTTTTAAGGAAGTGTCTCCCTAACAGCAACATTCTTGAATTGGGAGTCCCATTATCCTCCATATCTAGAACATAAAAATCTGCAGGAAAAACTAAATCGTTCACCTGCACCAAAACATCCTCTAAAACACATTCAGGAAAACACTAGAATGATCAGCCAAGGTTAGTACTACACCATTCTATTTCAAAGGTCCAACAGTCAATGTAGAATAAACAGACAAAGGCATTAAATTAATCAAAGCTCCTAAATCACACATAGCTTGTTCAATTCCAACATTGCCAATTTTACATGGTATAATGAACATACCTGGGTCTTTCTCCTTGATGGACATCTTTTTCTATAACACAACAAAGATAGTCTCTTCCATGCAAACTCGCTCATTCCCCTTCAACTTGTTCATCGCAATGCATAGTTCCTTTATAAACTTACAATAACGTGGTACTTGCTTGATTACTGTAAACAGATGAATGTTGATCTCCACCTTCTTCAATGTTTCTAAAACCTCTTGATCATCCAAAGTCTTCTTTTTCTGTTGTAATCTGTATGGAAAAGGTGGCCTTTTAGGGTTCACAACAGCTGGTACCTCTTTTGAACTCTTCTGAGTCTCTATTTTTGTTTCAGTCACTGTGTTATCGGCACGCAGAGAAGATGACATTTTTTCAGCACTAGGGATTTTCTTCCCACTTCAAAGGTTGATAGCACTGATATTCTGCCTTGGGTTCACTTCAGGTTGAGAGGGCAACTTTCCTTGATTTTCTAGCTTGTTTACAGTTGAAGCCAATTGACTCATTTGACTTTCCAGGTTCTGAGTTGTCGAGACAAGAGTTTTCATCATCTCTTTTAAGGACTAAATTTCATCATCATTACTGCTCTTAAGAGGCCCTTGTTGATACTGTTGCTGTTGGAAATTTTGTGGCCTATTCCCATACCTCAAGTTAAGGTGATCCCTCCATCTAGGATTATAAGTATTCGAATAGGGATCATACCTTCTTTATGGTTGTCCACCATAGTTATTAACAACATTGACTTGAGCATCATAATCAGTATCATACAGGGACGAGCAAGCATCTATAGAATGTCCTGGAAGAGTACAAATACCACAAAATGAAGCCTGATGAACAATGCTAGTTGAATTTTTTACTGCAAGTGACTCTCCAATAAGGTAGCAATACGTTCAAGTCTGTTTTCAAGTCGAGAAGAATGCACTTCATGAACTCCTCTTGTGACGCCTTCATTTCTAGAACCAAACTGCTGAGAATTGGTGGCCATGGATGAAATTAAGTCTCTAACTCATGTGGTGTCTTGTTTAGTAATGCACCGCCAACTGCAGCATCAATCATTCTTATTTCCATAGTCAACAATCCCTCATAAAAATATTGAATGAGCTGTTGTTCAGTGATTCTGTACTGAGCGCAACTAGCACACAACTTTTTAAACTTCTCCCAGTACTCATGTAGTGTCTCAACATCCTTCTATTTGATCCCATAAATTTCTCTCCTTAAAGTAGCAGCTCGAGAAGCAAGAAAGAACTTGTTGAGAAACAATCTCACCATTTCAGGCAATGTATTTACTGTACCAGGAGGTAGATAATATAACCATTCTTTGGCTCTGTCTTCCAGTGAGAAAGGAAAGGCACGAAGCTTGACTTGTTCTTTAGTCACCCTTTGCAATCTATAGCCAGAACAAGCTACATGAAATTCCTTCAGATGTCGGTTAGGATCTTCCCTTTCTATCAATTACCATCCTCTCATTCTTCAATGTCTGATTGTTAATACCACTAGTCAATGTTTAGTTTCTCGCAGGCTTGATGATGGACTATATGGGATGTTCAAATTTCCAATATGCTTGTTCTATAATAAGTGATTGGTTTTTCACAAGTTTCGTACTCTATTACCACATTATAGCCTTTGTTTTCATTGTGTGCTTCCATATTAAGAGCTTGTTGCACTAGCAAGCCTTTTTAGTCACTACGAACTAACATTTTATTGCTAATGCCATAGTCAGTGCCTCGTTTCCTGCAAGCTTTATGCTTGGCTACACGCGATGTTCAAATTTCCACTGCATGTGTTCTATAACGAGTGTTCGGTTTCCTCGCAACCTTTATGCCCTATTGCCACATCATAGTCTATCTTCTCATCACATGTTTTCATAGTGAGAGCTCAGTTTCCCGCAAGCCTGTCTGCTAACTTCACATATTGACCACATGGAGCCTGATTTTTGACATCTTTTCTACTCACAGATTAGCTATTCGTTGCACATCATTGGTGCGTGCTTCAATTTTGACAATCTTTTCTACTTATGCAACCTTAGCATCTTCTTATACTTTATACGCCTAAATAGTGAGAGTCTGATTTCTAGCAAGCTTTTCTACTCACATTGTGTTTTAGCAGTTTCAAGATGGTTCTTTGTGCGTTGATGGTGAGTAGCCAATTTATTGGCCTTTAGACTCACGCCACTTTCTAGCATTTTTTTTTACACGAGCTTGGTTTCCTACAGGCCCTTTTTGTTTTGTTTGGTTAAGGATCTGGGTTGCCTTTAACCTATTTTTCATTCATAAAAGTAGTTATTATGAATTAGAGATGGAAAATAAGCATGTTCTTTATCTAGAATCAACAAATTACAAAGAAAAAGTCAATAAAAACATAAAAAAAAATTCAATTTTCATCACCCCTAGAAGTACGACTTAACGGAAAAAGCCTAGTGTTTCGAGAAATAGTAATCTTAATAAATGGTTGGGTGAGCAGGCTCATTTAGGGGTGTCAATTCATGTTATTGTATCATGTCATTTATATATCACACATCATTATACATGACATAATCATTACAAAAATGGAATTTGTGTCATTCGTGTTATGTCGTAATCATGTACTCACAAATCGTGTTATTGTGTTAAAAATTGACAGCCCTAGGCTCATTATCTAAGAACAGATTCTGTCTCCCGTTCCTTCTTCCTTGCCTTAATTGGTCGATAGGCTCCCCTCTTTGCACATTAGTATAAGCAAATTGGTCCAAATGCCCTTCTGGAACCAATGCCTCCGTTCGATTTTTCAGTTGGTGACATTTGTTTATGGAGTGCCCATTAGTTGTATGAAATGGCCAAAAAGCTTCCATGTTCCTGCCTACTGGCTTATCTATCCTATGAGTGAACTTGAGAAGTCTCGACCTCTTGATAGCAACTAAGATGTTGAATCTGGACTTTGTCAAAGGAGTGAAGTGAGTGAACATAAGCTTTTTCCTTTCTTGTGTTAGCTCACCATCCTTATCCTTACGCTTTTTATTGTTCTCCTCTTTAATCCCCATTATCTTTGTAACCTCTCTTTGTGGGATATATTTGTTAACACAAACGAAAAGGTTCGCCAAGGTCTTTGGTTGGTTTAGGGACAATAACTCCTGTAGGTGCAACGATCGTGTCCCTTGCAGCATTGCGGCTACCGCCACTCCAAATTGCAGATCGTGAACTTTAAGAATGGCATTCCTAATTATGTCCATGTATTATCGCGGAGTCCCCTTCCCACTTTTTCTAACACTCAACAAGTATGTGAGGTCCTTTTTCTACCTTTTGTTGATGATGAAGGCATTGATGAACTCCTTTTTGAGGTGGTAGAAGTAGGAGAACGATGCCTCCTTCAACCCCTTAAACCAAGAGAGTGTATGGTCCTTGAAAAAGTTGGCAGTTGCGACATCTTAAACTTTGGAGGAAGTAGCTTCCCTATGACCTTCTTGGTTAACGGGACTTTAGCCCTCTACGGCTCTTCCTCCACAAGAACCAGCTTCCTCTGCTCAAGGACCTCCTCAGTGATCCTCTTCATGTATGTAAATATTCATCAAGGACTGAGGCTCTACTTTGACCTTCCTCGGTAGAACTCTAGGATCTTCTTTGCAAGTACTTTGCACCACTTTCGGATAGTTCTCCTTATTGACATTGACTTGACCTTCAGGCACCAAGACATCAGGGTGCTCCAATCAAGACGAAGGGTTTTGATGCTCAGGAACATGAAGGGTTCAATGGTGACTTTCATGTGGAGCACCACGCCTTTCCACTGCCTCTTCACTTCGAGCATAAACGCGCAAGGTGAGTGGAAGGACTACTTGAGGAAGAAACTGCTAGAATAAGGTCGCCATCGTGCCTAAATCTCTATATTTCTCCCCGTTCTGCTTCCTTAATTTCTCGTAGTTGACGAGTGGAATAGTAGGGATGACAGTTCTTGATGCTCCCATTCTAGCTCTGGCACCAACTCCTCTCGTCTCCTCCTCATTGTGTCTGGATTGGAGGGAGGATGTCTACACCATGGTGTATGTTGTAGATGTTGTTGATGAACTTATTGAATGCCAATAAGCAAGGCCTTTTGTTTAGTTTTTCCATAGACGCCGCCAATTGTTATTGCCTTAAATCTCATGCAATTCATGAGTTATGAGTAAAAATCCATTAAATTCATTAAATGTCAAGTTGTAATGAAAAACGTTACACAACATCATTAATAAGAAACGTTAATAGACAACGAGCATTGACTTCAAGGACTTTATAAATAGACATGATGAATCACTTCTGAAGGGATGCATTACCCACTACCCATACTGATACTCTTTCAAAATCTTTACTGACTTGAGCATCAAAAATTCCCCTAGGGAGCAACCCAATCTCATAATGTTTCATGTTTGCAGGTTTTGAGGCATTGTTCAAAGTCTTTTTTGTTTGTGTATTTTTTTATTGTTGTTAGAGTTTTGAGGCGACAACACCAAGTAAAAATTTAACCTAAGGTGTAGCCAAGGATCTCCAATTTGCAGCATGAGTTTTTTTAGGAAGTGCTCGAAATTCCACTAACATTGCATGCTTAATAAGCCATGGTAAGTGAGTTGACGTAGATTCCTTTAGAAGTGAGTTTCCATAATAAGTTAGAATGTGGTGAAAGTCTCAATTCATCAAGCAATGGCTACAATTGGCACAACTTCTGTTATTCATTGAGATGCACACGAATGAGGCAGTGTGAGAGAACATCGCTATATGGTCTTTTGGATAGCTATAGATAGATAAATAAAGGGTAAAACTCTAGCAATTGAGTCAAATGTAAATGACTAAAACAAAAAAAAAAAGAGCATGAAATCTCAATAAAAGTTGATCATCTCCTCTCCAAGCATCGTGTTGAATATGATTATTGGCGAAGAAAAAATTCCAAACATTGGAATTCCATATACAAGACTTCTTTGTGCCTCTCCAAATGGCTGAAAGTGAATAATTTTCTACTTGCAACAAATTAGTCCAAGAATTAACAAATGGACTAATATGAATAACTATGAACCGCAAAGAGCTCTAATCATATGTCCTCAACTTTAAAAATTATTTAAGAAAACCTAGAATTCCAAATTTTCAATGGACAAATGAAAAAAACCTCCAACATTAAAGGCGTGTGTATAACGTCCCAAGAAAGTCCAAAATATTTGGAAACGTTAAATCATTTCTAAAAGTCGACAGCAAACTTAGTATAGATTTGAGAGAGTGAGTAAGCAACAGAAGGTTGGTGCTAAAATAAGGACTGAAAGTCCGTATGGATATTAAATTTAATTTCTTTAGGATTAGAAAGTCTCATTACCAAATTGAACATTGGGCGGAAGGTTGTTTCTCTATTGTATGGAAGCAACCTTACGGAAAAATTATAGTTTCAATCTTCCAACAATATCCTATTGAGCTGAGACTTCTACAACTAGAGAAATTCCAGCTGCCAAGAATAGGTTTAGTGTTTGGACTTTAGATCAAACAATAAAAAGCTATCGAACTAGAAAAGCAACAAGATCAACCATTAAATTAAGTGCCAAAATTTGGTGTTAGATGTCTTTCAGCTTATTCTCAATGTTACAGACTGACACATTCCCATGTTCAATACGAAACCTTCATTCTATAAATTTAGCCACAAATCCAAGAGAATCGATAGGTTACATTTCATGCATGTTTTATAACAACATTATGTACTTGTTTTGGATATTGAACTGCTGTTATAATTGTGTTCGTATGTTATCTTTGCCCTCTTTGTTGCCTAGGTGAATGGGTGAGAAAATGATAGAAAATGGTGTTGTTTTGTTGGGAGGTGATTTCGAATTGCATTACAACATGATGATGTCGTATATGTTGCGATGCGGGAAGAGGCATTGGATCAGTTAACAAGATGGGTTGAGCACTTTAGACAGATGGGCCGAGCACTTCAGACAGATTGGCCTCGACAGTCTGACTTATGAAGAATGGGATTAAAGACTTTTTGCACAATTTTAGTCTTAGGAAACATTTTAGGGACAAATTAATTAGCAAAAATTACTTTGGCATCCCTGAGGTTTACTATATTTTGTCATTGACCCTATTGAAATTGAGCAAAAAGTCTGAGCAAAAATATAGTAAACCTCAGGGACGCTAACGTGATTTTTGAATTAATTATTATTTGTGAGAAATATCACTAGAGAATTAGATTTTGAGGAAAAAGTATAAATACTTTTCTTTTCTACATTCTGGATAGACACGTATGGGCAGAATGTACAATCATTTTCTTTAGCTTTCTCTCATTATCATATGTAACTAAACTCGCATATAATCGATGTACTTTGGATGTTTGATCCACATAGGTTGTGAGACTTATGTTTTTATATATTATTGAGTGTTTTGAGTATTTATTCAATTCCTGTGCCTTTTGTGGTCTTATTATTATTTGTGTTGATTGTTCAATAAGGGTCCATTGATTGATTAACCAAACAACAAACTACTATTAGGATTAATAGAGTGTTTCTCATTAGTTCTAATATAGTACCAAATAACTTGTGTGTTTGTGGTTGCACATCTTTCATGCTATGAAATTGAGTAATCTAGTTTAAATGATTTACGGTGTTTTCAACTTCACTGGTTAGGGAAGATCCTAATGGACACTTGAAAGAATTCTATGTTGCTGGTCCTGGTTAAATACCACAAAGGGTGACTAAGGATCAAGTGAAATTGAGTGTTTTCCATTTTCTTTGGAAGACATAGCTAAAGAATGCCTATATTATTTACCTTCTGGTATTGTGCACACATGGGCTAAAATGGTTATATTGTTTCTGGACAAAATTTTCCCTGCTTCCCGAGCCGCTAGTTTGATGAGGGAGATATACAACATTAAATAGAAAGATATTGAGACGCTGTACGAATATTAGGAGAGGTTCAAAAGGTTGTGTGGTAGCTATCCTTAATATGGAATTACTAAATATCAACTTATCCAGTATTTCTATGAAGGGTTATTGACTATTGAGAGGAGGATGATCGATGCAGCTGTAAGTGGTGCATTACTGAACAAAATGCCACAAGAGACAAGAGAGTTGATTTTAGCCATGGTTGTCATTTCTCAACAATTTGCTTCTAGGATCAAAGGTGCAACTAGAGGGGTTCATGAGGTAGGCTCATCTCAGATTGAAAATAGATTGGAAGGAGTTGCGACTTTGCTAGAGAAGTCACTTAATAATAGAGCTTTGAGCAATACAGTTCAGCAAGCCCAAGTTAGTGGTATTTGTAGTGTCCAGGGTCATCCTACGAATTTATGCCCAGCTTTGTATGACGAGGATCAATGGGCTCAAATCAATGCTATTAATAATTATAGTGGCGAACCATAAAGGAGGTATGATCCTTATTCTAATACTTACAACCCAAGATGGAGGGGTCATCCTGATCTAATATTTGGGAATATGCAACAAAATTTCCAGCAACAACAATATCATTAAGGACCTTCTAAGAGCAATAATGAATATGAGTTATAGTCCTTGAAAGAGATGATGAAAACACTTGTCACAACGACTCAAAATCTAGAAAATTAGATGAGTCAATTGTCATCCACTATGAACAAGCTAGAAAATCAAGGAAAATTGCCCTCTCAACCTGATATAAACCCGAAGTAGAATGCTAGTACTATCGCTCTTCAAAGTGCAAAAGAAATTCAAAGTGCAAACAAGTCATAAACTTTATGCCATGACCATGTTGTAACCACTGAAACAGAAACAGTAGCTCCCAGAAGCATGCATGTAGTTATGGATCTTGAGAAGCTGCCTTTCCTACATAGATTGGCGAAGAAAAGGAATGTTCTGGATGATTAGGAGGTTCTACACGCACTGAAAAAGGTTGAGATCAACATACCTTCGCTCACAACAATCAAGCAAGTGCCTAGATATTGCAAGTTCTTAAAAGAATTATGCACAAGCATGAATAAGTTGAAGGGAATGAATGAGCTCATATGGGAGAAATGGTTTTGACAGTGCTGCAAAAAAATATGTTCATCAAGGAAAAAGATGCAAGTATGTTTATTTTACCCTATAAAATTGGCATTGTAGGAATAGAACATGCTATGTGTGATTTTGTAGCTTATATTAATCTCATGGCTTTGTCTGGTTATTCTACATTGAATGTTGGGCCATTAAAAAAATGGTGTAGTATTAACCCTTGCTGATCGGTCAAGCATTTTCCCTGAGGGTGTTTTGGAAGATATTTTGGTCTAGGTGAATGATTTAGTATTTCTTACAGATTTTTATATGTTGGATATGAAGGATGATGGCACTCCTAATTTGAGGTTGTTACTGTTGGCTAAACCTTTCTTGAAAATAAAAAGAACTAAGATAGATGTGCATGAAGAAACACTAACCATGGAGTTCGATCGTGCAGTGATTAAGTTTAGCATCAATGAAGCAATGAAACATCCTAATGATTTTTCTTTAGTTTTTTTTTGTTGCTTGCTCTGACCTGCTAACCAAAAATTTTTGGAGTTGCATGGTAATGATTCTTTATAGTAGTTTTGACTGAAAGTGTCATAGAGAAGAAGCTGACAAAAATGGAGGCAACTTGGGTGTTTCCCCGAGCCATACAATATGCCATGCATTAATTGTAGGCTATACACGTCCTTCCTATAGAGACAAAAATATTTTCATTAGCCTCTTTAAAAACAAGCTTGTCCTTTCATTGATCAAGCCACTGAAGTTGGAATTGAAAATGCTACCAGAGCATCTGAAGTATGTATTCCTAGGTGAGTCTAACACACTTCCTGTTATTATTTCAAAGGAAGAACAAAGATTGGTATGGGTGCTCAGGGAGAACAAAGAGACAATAGGATGGACCATTTCTGATATTAAGGTTTGAGTCCCTCTATATGAATACATAGAATATTATCGGAAGATGACTGTAAACCTTGCAAGTAGCCCCAGAGACGCCTTAATCCACCTATAATAGAGGTGGTAAAGAAGGAAAATCTCAAACTTCTTGATGCAGACGTGATTTATTCTACCTCAGATAGTAAATGGGTAAGTACAATTCAGGTCATGCCTAAAAATACCGATATTACCTTGATAAAAAAAAATGAGCAAGGTGAGTTAGTTCCTACCTAAATTCCAAATGGTTAAAGAGTCTGTATAGACTATAGAAAGTTGAATACTGCTACACGTAAAAATCATTTTCCTCTTCCTTTTATTGACCAAATGCAAGAGCGTCTAGCAGGTCAATCTTACTATTGTTGTCTAGAAGGTTATTCAAGTTTTCATCAGATCCCAGTTGCTCCATAGGATCAAGAGAAGACAACTTTCATATGCCTTTTTAGCACCTTTACATATAGGCGTATGCCTTTCAGTCTTTGGAATGCACTTGTGACTTTTTAAAGATGCATGATAATTATGTTTTCTAACTAGGTAGAGAATTTAATACAAGTTTTCATGGATGAATTTACAGTGCATAGAAATTCTTTTACATATTGTCTATAAAATTTGAATAAAGTGTTGAAAAGATGCATTGAAACCAACCTTGTGCTTAATTATGAAAAGTGTCACTTTATGGTTGATTAAGGCATTATTTTAAGAAATTATGGTTGTGTCTGCTAGGGGTATAGAGGTTGATAAAGCAAAATTAGATGTTATCAAATCACTACCTTTCCCTACCATTGTGTGTGAAGTTCGCTCTTTTCTTAGCCATGTATGTTTTTACAGTAGATTCATCAAAGACTTTTTAAAGATTGCACACCCTTTGAGTGAGTTATTGAAGAAGGATGTGTTGATTGAATTCGATGATTCCTATAAACATGCATTTGACATGATAAAGGATAAACTGATTTCCGCCCTAATTTTGTAAGCACTTGATTGGAATCTTCCATTTAAGCTTATGTGTGATGCATCCAACTATGTCATCGGTGTTGTCCTTAGTCAAAGGAACGGATATGACCCAATGTTATCTATTATGCATATAAAAATGTTGACCAAGCCCAGCTGAATCATTCGACAACTGAAAAGCAGTTGTTTGCTATTGCATTTGCCTTGGAGAAATTCTGATCTTACTTGCTAGGTAACAAAGTGATAGTGTATTCAGATCATGATGCCTTTCGATATTTGATGACCAAAAAGGATGCCAAACCCAGATTAATTTGATAATTACTATTATTACAAGCATTTGACATCGAGGTTAAGGACAAGAAAGGTGCAAAAACTTGGTGGTTGTTCATCTTAATAGGTTACCCTATGCCCCGAAGATAGATATTGAAATTTCAGAAGAGTTTCTTAATGAACATATGTTAGCGTTACATATGACATGGCGATGTCGTAATCCATGGTATGCTGATATTGTAAATTTTTTGACTGACCATGGTTTTCCTGGAGGTTACACCCGAGCTCAACAGGATAAACTAAGGAGTGACACCAAATACTATATTTAAGATGACCATTGTCTTTGGAAATTGTGCTCGGACCAAATTATTCACACTTGCATACCCGAAACTGAAATGATTTACATACTGCAATTCTATCACTCTTCAACATGTGGTGGTCATTTCAGCCCTCAAAGAACAATAATGAAAGTGCTTGAATCAGGTTATACTGGCCAAAAATCTTTAAAAATTCATATGTATTTTGCAAAACTTGTGATCGTTGTCAAACAGAAATTCTTATTTATGAAATTTTGATATTTGGGTATTAATTTCATGGTCTTTTGGCAATCAATATATTTTTTTTGCTGATGATTATGTTTCAAAGCGGGTGGAAGTTAAAGCTACAGAACTAATGATGCTAAGGTTGTTGTCGATTTTTTTGAATGATAATATTTTTATCAGGTTTGGTACTCCAAAGGCCATCATTAGTGATCGCGACACTCATGTTTGCAACAGGGTGGTAGAGGCTTTATTCAAGAAATATGGTTTTACACAGAGAACATGAACTTTCTATCACCCACAAAATAATAGACAAGCTGTTGGAATTCGCGACTCAAATATGACATTCATATACATTAATGGCAATGGATATAACAAAATTTAATGCCTTGAATTCCCTCAAGGACCCATGCATATCAGCATATATAATTAAGGTTGGATGATTTACCTTTCACCAAGGCTTGATCGATCGGTTGTGTGAAACATTGACGTAGCTCAAAGCACTAAGAACCCGAATTACCTTTGTGGAATCACGTTGCTTTTCCGCGAACGTGGCTATAGGTATCCACACGAACAAACTTACTTTGGAATGATTATAGTGTACTAGAACCTTTTAGAAACATTATTCTAAAGATCATTAAAATTATTCTCTCTTTGAATTGTGGCACACAAGTTCGGCAGTGGAATGAATGAATGGCAAGGGGTGCAAGTCTATTTATAGGCACATGAGATGACCTAGATAGATAACACATTTGAATGAAAATTCCCCTTCTACTTGCCCTACTAGGATTCGGTTTTTCCCTTTGTGCAAAAAGTGAGTCGAATTCATTCCTATTCACACTAGATTTCAGTTTTCTCTTTTAGTACAAGAAGAGTGCCAAATTCATTCCTAATCATATTAAGCTACATCCTAATTAGGGTTTCATTGTCATAAAAGAATAGAACTCCTAATTAGATGTGCATATGTGTGCCGAATTCTATTCCTTGTCATACCAGGATTAATTTCCCTAAAAAATAGGAAGTGATAGTCGAATTTCTTCTCTTATTTTTAAGGCTTGTGCCGAAATTCCTTATGCCCTAATCTCATTGGGTTTTGCCGAATTTCATGATGGGTTTCTTAATGTTGTTGGGATTTTAATTATATGATACATTACCATAACATCAATCTTCATACATGGGCCAAATTATGTCACACATAATTAAACAATTAAATCCATGATAATAGGTGATTCATATTAAAAGCCCAACACATTAATGGGCTATGTATTAAATATTATTTAACACATAAATTATAAAACCCAAAATTATTATTTGATTAATCAAATTAACCAACTTAATAATTCATTCATTACTGAGAGAGAATATTTTGTAATCAATCCAATTCGTTCTTTGTGTGTGACCCTATAGGCCCACTCGAAATTGGCAATGGGTCTCGTCCCAACCTTTAGGCCCAAAGTCCATAAGCGGTATCTAGTAATACATTATGTCAACCCAAAATCGAGTGGTTGTCGGTGATCCGAGTTAACCTTTCACAGTCTGATGTATAGTCCTTTTGTCACCCGATATCTCATCTAAGCATAAGGCATAGTCACATGTCAACCTTATATAGTTTAGCGTGTTTCTTGATCTTGAGTAGATTGATATAAAAAATGACATTGATAAACTCCTTTATCAATTCATTCGAGTATAAATACATTCCATCAATCCTACTCATCAAGTGGCTAAGAGATATCACTCTACAAAAGAGGAACAAATCCATCACTCTCACTATCACTCCACTACATTATTCATGACATATCCAATCATAGCCTTTATTGTTACCCTGTTACGGATAACTTTTGACTAAGTCAAAACCTACGATTCCTGATTTAGTATGAACACA
>CAODLS010401121.1:0-12114 GCA_948243855.1 Flueggea neowawraea
GCCTTACCGGAATCCGACTGGGGTATTACATACTTCCCCCCTTAAAAGAAATTCGTCCTTGAATTTTAAAACAAAACAGAAGAAAGCTGAGACCAACTATAATCTCTAGAGCCAAAACTCAAATCAAAACTTGGCTAATAGTCGTAACACGTAGACGGTGTGTAACCAACACACGGTCAACGCACAGACATGTAGACGCAATGCAAGAATGCAAAGACAAAGGTCAATCAGACAAACCTAAGGATCAACGGAGTCGTACAAATGCGGATATATGCACCTCATCTCATCCTCGGCCTCCCAAGTGGCCTCCTCAACTAAATGATGTTGCCAAATCACCTTCACAAAAGCAATCTCCTTGTTCTAGAGTCTCTTGACCTGACGGTGAATGATCCTCATCGGAACCTCATCATATGACAAATCTTATATGAGCTCAACTGACTGAGGAGCCAAAACATGCGACAGATCAGAGATATACTTCCTCAGGAGTGAAACATGGAATACTGGATGAACTGAAGCAAACTGAGATGGTAACGCTAACTCATAAGCCACGACTCCAACTCGGCCAATAATCTCAAAAGGACCAATGTACCTCAGGCTCAACTTGCCCTTGTTCCCAAATCTCATAACACCTTTCATAGGTGATACCTTCAGGAATACATGGTCACCAACCTTAAACTCCAAATGCTTATGCTTCGGGTCAGCATAACTCTTCTGACGACTGTAAGCAGTTTGAATCCGTTGTTGAATTAGTCTAAACTTCTCAGCGGTCTCCAAAATAAGATCTGACCCCAAAGGCTCTCTCTCTCCGGCTTCTTCCCAACATCGATTGAACCTCAAAGTTATGATGTATCTTCGACATTTGGATTTGATGTCTTTTGAGAAAATTTTGAGTTTAACCTAGTTTAGTGTTAGTTCATACCTTGGTGATTTATGTTGAGAAAATTGAAATCGACTTTGGTTTGACGATCGAGGTTTGATTTAGGCTTTGATATGCTTTGTTTTGAAATTCGAGGACAAATTTGTTTTGAGGGAGAAGTATGTAATACCCATCCATTTTTTATCTAGATTTTTTAGTGTTTCAGTCAGTAACAATTTATTCCGTTCAAGTTTGATCATGTCATTTGAGTTTGAGGATGTTGAAGATGTGAATCTGTCAAAAATTTTGGTGTTTGGTTGATCTCGGTTTGATCTTGAACGATCAAAGGTGTTGATTACATGTTGGAAGTGTTGTATAATTCAGTGTTGTTGAGTGTATCTGGTTACTCGAGTAAGTCTGGAGTTACTCGAGTGAACGTGGGTGAATGTGTTGTTTTGAACCCTTTTGGATGCTAGTTACTCCAGTAAAATTTCATGTTACTCGAGTCATCGAAGGTTGGATCACTTGAGTAAAGGTTGGTCTTACTCGAGTAAGTTCATGCTTTAGTATTTTTCTAAAAGTGAGACTTACTCGAGTAACTTTTAGGGTTACTCAAGTGAGCGAAGTCAAAATTCTTCCTGGAGCAAGACTTACTCTAGAAATTTTTGAGTTACTATAGTAATTGCAAAGAAAAGGATGTTTTTGGTCACGACCCCTTTCGGCTCTCACTCACTTTCTCACTCAAATCCGCTCCAAATCTGTCCATTTCACTTTCACATTGTTCCTCAATCATTCCACAACATCTCTGGAGGTAAGATTACATATCTAATCCCTTCATTTCATCCATTGCATGCTTCAAATTTGGATTTTTGGTTTTAGGCCGAATTTGAAATGGGTTTCAGATTTTGAGTGATTATGTTGAAATGGATGTTGTAGGTTGTTAGATTATGATTTTTTGAGGTTAGATGAACATGAATATAGCTTGGAATCATAAGATTTGATGTTGTTTTGGATGGGCTAGGGTTAGGTTCAGATTTTGTCAATTTTGAGAGATTTTGAGTTGTTTTTGAGAAACCAACTATAGATTTGAGTTCGGGAGATCGATTAGAGTCAATGTGTATGATTGGAATTGATTTTTATCGGTTGAATCAAAAATTGGACTATTTGGATAATTTGCCATTTGAGGACTAAACTTGATATTTGGTATTTTGGAGATCCAAATGTAATTTGGAGTACATATTAGAGTAATTTGAATATTTTGAAATAATGGAGGACTATTTGATAATTTGAGGATACTATAAGGACTAATTTGTAAATTGCTAAGTCTCAAGGACTAAATCATAATTTTACACTAGTCGTGGACCAAACAGTAATTTGACGTAGATTTTGGGTCCAGAATGATAGATTATCATTCGATATAAATGTTTGGGGTCTTTGAGGGTCCGAGTTCGCATTTGCATTTGCATATTGTGCATCTAGTATTGTCACAGTACTGCATTTCGATTTGTTTCTAATATATATCTGTTTGATATATATATATATTTGTTCAGCTTCATATCTTGGTCAACGAGACTAGTCGGCCACCAGTGGTACGTGTTTGGGCCATTCAGCTTGGATTTTCAAGTGAGTGAAATGGCAGCTTCAGACACAAAAATTGTGTCTTATAACTTATATGTTTTTTGTTGTGCTATGACTATAACATGTAATCTGGAATAATTTAAGGATCGAAAACCCTAAAATTTGGTCTATATGAGGACTTGTTTGATTGAATTTGTTTTTTTTGGAATTTTTCAAAAATTTTGATAAATGATGAAATTTGTATTGGAAAGTTATTTGAACTATGGAGTATTGATAATACTTTGATTTTTGCAATTTTTATGGTTTAAAATGAATATCGTGTTTTTCTATTTATTATGGTTTTGTTAAAAACTACTCTGTTTGGATTTTTAGATTTCATTTGAAATAAACGTTTTGCTTATGAATATTTGATTTGTAAGAAGGAGAAATGCTTTGTTTTTCTGAAATGAAGATTCTACGGAATCTATACTTCTATGAAATAAAGGTTATTTATTTCATTTGCTATTGATTTGTGAAATATGCTATTGCATTATTTGACGGTGGTCTTACCAATAATATGAATTTGAATTTGCGAATACATTTTTGTAAAATTATGATTTAATTATGATGACTTGAGACAACTCAGTTATGGAGGTAAATCGTGACATTTGGTACCAATGAATTGAGAAATTCCACCTACTAGGAATGTTGGTAGCCATGTGCCTCGGCCCGACACATGATTATATATTGATTAGTGACAGAGTCCACACATGTTGACCAATAGTGAGAGACCATATATGATCTCGTGGCGGAGTCCAAGTTTGATTTTTATAGTAGTCCCATGTTAGATTGGTTTTGATTTGATATGAGATTTGACACCAAATATTTCAATATTTGTGTTATGAGATTTGAAACCAAATATTTCGATATTTACGATATATGATTTGAAACCACAAGTGCTGATGATTTCAGTTATTTAATTTGCAACCAATCACTTTGTAAATTGTGGCTTATGATTTATGAATAAATATTTGAAGGTTTGGGTTTTACGTTTTGCATAGTAGTACTTTGCATTACTTCTCGTTTTTTGTTTGCCTTGGTTACGAACGATTTCGAAACGGATTTCGAAACTACTGTTATGTATTCAGCTTGTATACGTATATATACACTTATATCTGCATGTGATATTTTTAAACTGTTTTCAAAACAATTTTTGTGGGGTCTGATGCCGCTCTATAGTGTCTTTTCCTCACAAGGGTTCTTACCCCTTTCTTTTCTGTCTATTTTCCTATGCTCTTACTTGCAGGTGATTTTGGTTGATTGCGATTCTTCAGCATTCAACACCTTGTGAGGCATTCTGTAGTTGTAGTCAGTTCCCTTTTGTTCGGGCTCAGTTGTTTTGTTTTGTTAGTAGCTCCACACTGGTATACTTGTTGGTATATGTTTTGTATATTTATTTGATATTTAAAAATAATTTATTATTTATCGAATATTTTATTATTGTGAAAATTTATGTTTTAAACAAGTATGGATTTCTACTTATTAAACTTTACAAATGGTTTTAATATGGCTAGAAATAAATTCGTTAAGTTCTGTTCTTTGAGGCTTATTCGAGATGGGCTGGGTTTTCATAGACGGTTCATCTCGTACGACTGTCACGAGCTCGCAATGGGTTGTGACAACTCCAATTTACGTGATTTTGACAGAAAATTGGAATTCCCCTAGATTGAGTTTGCCGCCCTATCAATTGTTTTTGGCAAAGTTAAAACGCCTTTGTTGTGCGCTTTGGGTGTGTAACAAAGAAGTTTTTGACCATTTTGGATGTCAACGTTTCCTAAGTCTAATCTACTTTACAGAATGTCCAAAATTGTATTTCGGTGGAGGGCTCTCTGATGATTTGTCGTTAAGGGAACTTGAAACGCGTACTACACTTGACTCGTACTTGAAACAAAAGAAAGTCTTCTTCAAAGAGCACAACCTGGTTAAATGGTTAGAGGCTGGTGATTGAAATACGAAGTTTTTCCACAAAACACACCCCTTGCGCAGAGCTATGGCTAACATATCGGTTTCACAAATTGATGGTAACCTTGTGGATGATTCTACTATCATTTCTGAGCACATTGTAGATTATTACACCATATTGTACAAATCCACTCCAAGACAAGCCAGGGATCTCTTTATTATAAAGTGGATTGTACCACCCTTGATCACTGAGTTAGAGAATATGCATTGGTGGTAATGCCCTCTACGGAGGAGATCCGGAAGGCCGTCTTTTCGATGGATTCAACTAGTGCACCAGGTCCAGATGGGTTCACCGAGGTATTCTACTGAGAGTTTTGGGATTTGATTCAGGAGGACTTACATATAACTATTCATCTTTTCTTTAGCGGTGGTCAACTAACTCCAGGTTGGAATTCAAGCTTGATGATTCTGATACCCAAGGTCTCTGAAGCAATTACGATTGATCAGTTCCAGACTATTTTACTTAGTAGTTTTTGTTAAAAAATTATTACAAAGATTCTTGTAGATCCTCTAGTTCTTGTTGCGACTAAGGTGATTTCTCCACAACAATTTGGTTTTCTTAAAGGCAGACATATTGAAGACTGCATAGCTCTTGCATTCGAGGGAGTTGATATTCTTGATAAGAAATGCTTTGGTGGGAACATGGCTATGAAAATTGATATTCGCAAGGCTTTTGACATAGTGGACTGACTTTTCTTGTTTGAGGTATTAGATGCTTTCGGTTTTGGCTTGCCATTTCAAAATTTAATTTTAGAGCTGTTCTCCACATCTCGCCTACCCATCTCTCTTAATAGACTTTCCACATGCTACTTTGGGTGTTCAAGAGGGGTCCAACAAGGATGTACACTATCTCCTCTTTTATTCTGCCTAGCGAAGGATTTTTTAAGTCGCTATATCACTACTTTGGTGGAGGAGAGCCGGATTGAACCCATGAATTATGCGGGAGGTATACGGTTTATTACCCACATTTTCTATGCTAATGATGTCATTCTCTTTAACAGGGTTACTGTGAACACTATGAATACTCTTTTGGATATGTTTGATTATTATGGGGCACTGTCGGTTCAGGTTGTTAACTGGTCCAAATCTAATGTTTTCTTTGGTAAGACTGTGACAGCCAGACATATTGCTAGGATGATGACTGGTAGGGATATTAGAAATAACACTGTTCCTTTTAACTATCTAAGAGTTCCTTTATTTTATAGAACTCCTAGGCAAAAATTTCAACAACCGATCGCATATAGAATTTCTATCAAGTTTAGCTCCTGGAAGGGTACAATCTTATCAATGGCGGGCCGAGTTTGCTTGGTTACTTTGGTTATTTAGAGCTCCTTGTTGCATTCGTTTCCTGTTTATAAATGGACAAAACAAATTACTGACAAACTTTCTAAGCAAATCATGAATTTTATCTGGACGGGTTTAATAAATTGCAAGAAGCTTATAATGGTACCGTGGTCAATTTCTTGTGCCTCTTTGAAAGAAGGTGGGCTTGGAGTTAAAGATATTGACTCATTGAATTTAGCTCTGTTGGGTTCTCTGGCTTAGAGATTTCTTGCACGCCGCTCCTCTGCTCTGCGGATTCTAGAGTCCCGGTTCTTATATCCTTCAGATCTTCCATGATCCACTTATTTCCGCTCCACGATTCAGTCATTTATGAGGAAACCTCTTGCGGAGCATTAATTTTTGGACTGGGAAATGGTTTAAACCTCCTTTGGCTTCATGCATTTCTATCTTCCGCTCGCAGCAATGAATGTTATCAGAACTGATCTAAGATTACGTTGTCAATGGGTCCTCTCGAATTCTCTAAGTGCGGACGATAGGCATGCCGTAGAGGCAGTTCCCTTTCTAAAGGAAACCTTTAATGTCTGTCTCTAGTATCTTGCTACAACTGGTGCTTTCTCAGTTAAAGGATACTACAAAGTAATTACTGGATGCAAAGAGGTGGCCCCTTGGAGTGTTTTCCTGTGGAAAGGATACATTCCTCCATCCCATTCCATGGTGGCTTCGTGGGCGTTCTTAGGCTACTTGCCAACAGAGGAGAAATTATTCCAGAAAGGTTTTCATTTTCCATCTAGATTTTCCTTGTGTCAGCGAAAAGGGAACTCCAGATAACCTGTTTGTTACGTGCCCGATTGCTACTCAGGTTTGGAATGCTCTGTCCTCTTTGTTTACAGTACGGGTTCACCTTGGCGACTCTCTCAAATCTTTGATTCTAGAGGGTATGAAGACAAACTTGAGCATACAGGTAAATGTAGGGTTTCGATATACGTTAAAAGCAAGTTTAACACAGCAGAAGCAAACAATTTTCATCGAAAATCAGCCAAGATACACTCACGAAAACCATAATCAAAACATAATAATAAAGAAACAAGGACGCAGAATTTTATACCTTCTCCTTGCAAGCTATGTGTGCCGAATTATTTAACACCAAAACAACCCGTACCGAAAATAAAGTTAAGGTACATTTCCCCCGCCTTGATGCCAATGAAAAGGACTGTGAATCGCTACTCCTCCCTACGTTCACACACACCCAAAAACTATGTGGTAAAGGGGATGTGCTAGCAACAACAAAATCTATCCTATGAAACCTAGGGCATTCGACTTTGGTTCTTGGCAAAGAGAATGATGTCTCTTGCTTTAAGCCATGACCAAAACTTGTTTTGGAGGCTTTTGAAGAAAAGAATAAAGGTTTTTGGTTCTATTTTCTTTCTCAAAGTTGGCAGACATGGAAGAGAAGAGGAGAGAGTGTTGTGTTGGAAGAAAGGCACAATTTTTCATCTACTAGGGCAGCCGAATTTTACATCATTAAAAACCCTAAAATTCTCAAATAAAATCAATGTTTTTAGGCATGTAAAACAGCACAATATATGCTAAAAATATCATAAAATCGGCCAAAATTCATTTACATGTAGTGTCCAATTTTGACCAAATTAGTTTAAGTTTTAAGAATCCTTTCCCAACACAAACTCTTCCTTTCTTTTTCTTCTTTTAATTTTGATTAATAAATCATTGTCCAGGTCAAAATCCACATCCAATGTGGGCCTCATATGGCCCAAAATTATTTATCCAATAAAATAAATGCCCCGGTAAAAGAACAATTTTAGCCTTAACCTAGTTTTTGATCGTGTGTGATCCTGTAAGTCTATTCAATGTTGGCAATGGGCCTTGGCCCTATAAGTCATAAGCGGTGTCTAGCAAGACACTATGATTACCCAAATTGAATAGATGTTAATTGGCATTAACAAGACCTAATGCAACCTTATATGATCCTTTGCCTCTCGATATCTTGATTAGCATAAGGCATTAACCTAGTCATCCTTATTTATTGCTGAATCATTTTCTTGACTATCTGGTAAGATTGATTAGGTCAAATAAATGATGTTTCTCATTATTTCATTTGGGTGTGGCCACGCACTACTCAATCTCTACCAATCAAGTGGCCGATGATATCCTCTCTTTTTACGAGAGTGACAATCCTTTCACTTCACTTATATTTCTTTGCGAGACTCCCCGCATACCTAATCATACACATACTTGTCAACCAGTTATGACCACGTTAGGCGTATGCCAAAGTATACGACAAATCACCAAAAACCTCATAGTGATTTTAGGTATGAGGATTCAAATATAAGCATTGTGTCATAGCCTGTCTCCGAACCATGACCGGCGTATGAGACGAACCTTCTATAGGAGCCCGACCCATCTCCTACAAGCCTCATAGAATTACCCTTTTCATTTCTTCTTAAAACAATAAAGGAAAATCATATCCATTTATATGAAAATAATATTTACAAGCAAATGTCGCAGATTAGTATATAAAAACAAAACATAGACCCCATAACCCAACAACATATCGAATGTGGAGCTCTAACACACATGAAGTAGCCCGTCCAAAAGGCACTACTAACCAAAAACGTCAAGGTCTCACTGGGCGTAGATCCAAAATATTGCCGAGTCCAGTCAATCTGTAATAAAAAAAAAACAAGGCAACAAGAAAAAAAAGGGGTCAAACATAGTGAATGAGGGACAACACTCCAGATTGCCTCATACGTGCTTCACAAAGACTGGTTTGAGAACCATTTGAAAACTAACACATGCGATATACGACAGGTATACATATGTATACACTATATACATAGTATGGTTTCCATTTTGAAATCGTTTGCACCCAAGGCAAGCACATGCACGCTCGTAAAATACTATCAATAGTATTTATTTTCCTAAAAGCATCATATACTTATCATGTGACCATAGAAATCGTGGTGTGGTCTATGCCACTCTCTCACCATATTATGACCAGGGTCATGCCACTGATCCATAATTCAATCATGTTTCAGGCCAGGGTAACATGGCTACCGTCTATCTCGATAACTAGGTATCATCATGCATTGGTATACCAAAGGCTACATACCCCGTAGCGAAGGTGTCCCACAATAAATAACATAATCAAAGCCATGCATATTCATCGTCAAAACACGTGAAAACCATATATATCCATATAACTTCCTTCAAAACAAAACCATAAATACGTATTTACATAATCCGTTTTCATATATTTAACCAATCCTTATATTAGTCAAGTTCACAATTTATTTATAACACATCAAAAACATATACAGTTTCGAGACACAACCTATGTGTCTGAAGCTACCATCCACTCACCTGGACGTCCCAAGCTCTAGGAATCCAATCAAAGACCACTGGTGGGTGGCTGCTGGTGCGGACAAGCACGAGATGTTGTAACAAACACAACATAAGAATCATTAAATATGGTACTGTGGCTTTATGGGATGCATGAATACAATGCAATGCATATGCTAAACTCTCAGCCGAGCTAATCCTAGCTAACCGAACACCCTCTTACATCCTTTGTCCCAAAACAGATCATGATCATTTAGAATCAATATTCTCAATCTCGGATCATTTTCACCTCAGGGCACAAATTATCAAATCTATCCAAACCAACCATGATTACTGTATCTCTAACCTATATTCATCAACATATAATAGAAACCAACTCAAAATAACTCAGAAATCTATAAAAATCCAAACCCTAGCTCAGATTATACCAAAATCACGTAACCACGAAACTCCCGAAACCAAAGCTAAAATCTGTTGATCCTAACCTCAAACAATCATAATTTATCATCAAACAACTCCCAAACCCTCAAAAACACCGAAATCAGAACCATCCAAAAATCTTAACTAAAACCCTAGACAATTGATCCATGATCAAAATCAAGGAAAATAAATGATCAAGGAGTAATTCTTACCATAAAGATCCAAAAGAAATCAAGGAAAAGCAAGAGAAGCAAAGGAAATGGAAAGAGATGATTCAGAGAGTATTTCTAGTATGAAGAGTGAGTTCTGACGGAAAAAGAACAGCTGAAAGGTATTTATAGCCTCACTCAGCCGACATGCCACGTTGCACCTACAACATTCCAGAAGACATGCATCTATGTACACAGTACTAATGCTATGCACGTAGTACAACATCTATGTGGGTTGTATCATCCTCAACGCACACAGACGTGCTGAACTGATGATTTCCCAGCCTCCAGACCAAGATCTATGCACGTTTCACTATGTGCAACGTACGCAGTTCTTCCCTGTCACTCATGGTGCACGCTCCAGTAACATGCAACGCACACTAAGCCTCTTCTACGCACACAGACTTGCTAAGGCACATCCACATTCTACACATGTAGAAGACCTCCAGAATCTCTAACGCACACAGAACACATGGTAGACTGTTCCAACTGAAATTAACCCTAAAAATCAAGATTCCTCACATCATTTACATCCCAAAACTAAACGAAATGCTACAGTAGTCCGGCTGTAAAAGTAGGGAATATTACAGATTGCATGAGAATGACTTGCCACCATGAAGTATTCTCATTAGCGGATCGTATCCAAATACCTTGGTCCAAACTTTGTATCTATGAACTCTGATAGATATTCCTTATCCATGACCCGTAGAACATGATCATCGCACATAGCTCATACTAGTCTTAGTTTATTTCCGGTCCCGTGGTTATAATCGACTAGGGATGTTTAGAATGAAATTCTTTATCACTTCCAGGTTCTACTATCAAGGTCCTCAACCTTTATAACTCAAGTGTTGAATATTCATTCATTGACATTTTAGCAACTATATATGCATAGAAAATAAATAAATGATAAAAATAATGCCTTATATTTTTATTTTCAAAATAAAAGTTACATATACAATGAATTAGGACTAGGGCTTACACTAACAATACATGAAAATGCATATGCAAACTCAAACACTCCAACAAACCCCGAAAATCTATTTTGGTCCAAAGTCTAACATGATAATCCAATTATTACACCTGGTGTAAAATTATAGATCAGTCTTTGAACTTTGAAAAATTATCATTTAGTCCCCAAGACGTCGAAAAATTATGACTTAGTCCCCAAACTTTTAGAATTTCTGAATTAGTCCTCTAAGTAGTTTAAAATTATAATTTATTCCCTCAATTTCTAGAAATTACAAATCTACCACTATACTTATCATAAATTACATTTCAGTTCTTCAAATGCTAAATATTAGATTTGGTCCTCATTATACTCATAATTATATAAAATTATAGTTTTGGTCCTTTCGACAGAAAACTACACCAAAACGTCCCTAAATTGAAATCGAGTGAAACCTGACATTCCAATCATCCCACATTGACTCTAATCAATCTCCTAAACCCAAATATAACATCCATTTTGTCCAAAACTTCCTCAAACGTCCCAAACCTATCCTCAAATATTCAGACCATTTAAACCCATCATTCAAAACCATTAAATCTTCCATTTCTAGCTTACAATCGTATTCTCCAACCCAAACCCATTGAAACCCAACCAAAATCAAGTTCAAATCCATCAAAAATCTTCTAAAAAAATCAAAATATTGCTTCGGCTGAACCCATTACATTTTCAAGAAAATGACAAAATAAAAGAGGAGAGAGAAAGAGGTACTCACCTTGGTAACTAGTCCCCCTGACGAGGAAGAGAGAGAGATGGGAGAGAGAGGCCGAATCGAGAGAGAGAGAGAGAGTTTCTGAGTTTTGAAGAAAACACGAAGGAGAGGAAAGAAGAAAAGAAATTGGAGAAATCTGGGTTGAGACAAAACTGTGTCGTTTCGTTTCTTACAATTCGGCTCACACGGACGCGAACGACAGGGTGTCTGCTGGTCACTCAGAAACAACCTGTAGTTCAGTCACCAATTCTTTTTCTTCCAATTTTCTTTCTTTTTCCAATTCTAACAAATTTTCACTCAATTTAACTCCTCAATACACTTCAAAAATTCTATTAACATAAAACAAAAGTTTAATACTCCAAAATATTATTAATTTTTAATTAATATTTCAAATTAAAAATTAATCCGTCAAAAATAATTAATTCAGAAAAAATAGGAGCAGTTTTTTCTCCTTTTTTCTTGAATTTGTAATTGTTAATTACTTGATCATTATTATCCAACATGGATGAAAGTACTTTTATTGGTTGATGATGATGGTAAGGAGACCACTCTGGTGCCATAAAGTCTAATTAAACTGGCTTTTTGTATACTAGATATAGATAATTTGTTTACGAATTAAGCTATTTAATTGTTGGAAAGAGTCACTGTAAACTTTTTTTTTTACTTTATTGGAAGAATATATAATCTT
>CAODLS010401210.1:0-17142 GCA_948243855.1 Flueggea neowawraea
GGAAACATGACTTACATCGTTGAGAAATTTCTTCTCTTTGACACTTCTATCCAGCTTAGCCTGCAGCTTTTGCACTTTCTGAGCGACAGCTTTCTTCACAGCTTCAGAAATTACCTTTTCAGTTTCTTCATTGACCTCTTGTAGCAAATTCTCAAAATACTATTGAAAAAACAATTGTGAACATGTGTTACGTGTTTCAATTTACTATAAAAAAAGGATTAACAAATTAATAACTAACATTTATGATGGAGTGGACTGATAGCAATAACTGGAAAAATCAAATCGAAACTAGTTTCAAATAGTTTTGTTTAACATAGTGTTTGGTATAAATGAATCCCCTAAATTTTCATAGAATTTATTTGCAAATCCAAATTCTGATTTTTGGTTTACTTTTTTAAAAAAACTTAAATCAAGAAATTGTAAATGAAAGAATTGGAAGTAAGGCAAAATTATTCATTTGCAAATTCAAGCTAAATACATATGATTTGCAAATAAATTCCATGCCATTTTTCTTTTGGACAATTTTATCCATGCCATTTATTCTTATTAACAAAATTATCTTGTCCTCTTCACAACACCGACATACGTATTTTTCCTCCCTCTCTCTCCCTCTTTCTCTCCCTCTCTCTCTCCCTCTCCCACTCTCTCTCCTTCTCTCTCTATCCATCCCTCTAAAAAAATGTTTAATTATTTAATATTAAATTGATATTAAATAATTAAATATTTAAACTATATTAAATAATTATGTAAATAATCAATTTTAATTTTAATTGGTATTATAAATGTAAGGGTATTTTAGCCACAAAGTATAAATAATTCTAATTTCTAAGTCATACCAAATAAGAAATTCATTTGTAAATGATACAATTGAAATTCTAGTATATACTATACTAAATAGTTCATTTCATTTGCAAATCCAATTTCTTGTGAATTTCATTTCATTTCATTTTGTTTACAAACGAAATGAAATCTATATTCATTTCATACCAAACACAAAGTGTCAAAAATTAGACGACGATGCACTTACTTGTTTTTGGTTCTCAAGTTGGGTGTCTAGGAGCTCATTATATTCATTCACAATCTGTACACGTACTCTGAATGAGATACTACAATAACAAGGATGAAAATCAATGAAAAAATAACACATTACTTTCACTATGAGAGAAATATAACATTACCGCTTCAACTTTGCTGTTCAAAAGAGCCTCACTAATTCCAGAGTACAAACAGTCACAACTTCCACAACCACCATTATCATGCACACAATGGGCATTTAACTATACTAATTTTCCATCAGTTTTTGATTGAATCAGTCTGTGAACATAATTGTCACCAACGTAATCCCACACTCGCTGTGTTTCCAATTCAAGAGAATAGCAATGTTGTGTTTCTTTCCAATGTATTATAGCATGTCCCCCTTTATACCTACACCACAATTCTTTCGCATTTGAGGAACGATGAACAGAAAATCCATTTTATATAATCAGATATAAAAATAAGAAAAGGTTAGTATTGCAAGATAAATCAAATAATAACCTGCCACAGCCGACAAAGCCACAAATCACACAAATCCATAGATTCTCAGAAGTTTGACAGACAAAACATATTGATTTTTCAGCCTGTTGCTGGCAATATCGGCAAACCTGAAATGAAAGAAACTAGTCAGCTAAAACTTATTATCCTTTTTCCTGAAAAGAAATCATTAAACACCATCACACATAATAGGACATGCACCACATATATCTAAAGAAGTTCAAAGAATCACTTACTGGACAGGAGGAATCTGTCCATTTTGAAATACAGGAGCAATGGAAGGAATGATTGCATATTGTGGTGAGTATTCCACCCAAATCTTGATCTAACCTCTCTGTAACAAGAAGGAAATCAGAGGAACATTTTACATGAAATATCATATGCTACAAGCCCATAAATTTCTACAGTTCCTGAATAGATTCCCATATAATCTTTGATGTTTCTATAAATTATAAGTATTTTAGCAAAGCAGGACAATAAACAACGATATGACATCGCCAAATTACAAGATATATTGAAACCCTTCCTTAATACAAAGAAACAAATATTATTTATGGTTTTTTCTAGCTTTCTAGTTTGCTTAAATGTGTGTTTCCAGTTTACTAAAAATAATTGTGCTGCAGAAATTTAAGCCAAATCACCCTTAGCGTTAGCCCGATGTAAGTCACAACTTTAAGAGCCAATTAAGAGCTTTTTCTGGCTAGTTGCTTCTGCCTTTTCTACTGTAGTTATCTCAGGCATGTGTTTTCGATTAAACAGAAAACAATTGTGTCACAATGTTCATTCTTTCACAATAACTTAATTCAATCTTACTAGTCTTTTTCAAGAAAATAAGCCTCAGGAATAAAGAAAACACTGAACTACTTTTTTTCTCTCTTTCTTTGTGTATGTATTAGAATGCTTATTATGGATTTGTGCACATGAAATAGTTGTAAATGCATAGCCATACCAAGACAGACTGGACATGAAGGCTGCTCTGAGCTTGCTGGGGAAGGGTGAGAATGCTCAAGTGAACCACTGTAACCAGTGAACTGTACATCAACTGTGAAAAGCACACGACAAATATCTTCCTGTGCAAAATTAATAGCAACAAAGAATTAGAATAAACAAGGAACATTAACGCTAAGATATGAGTTACCACATTTAACATTCTGTAACTCGTTGAAAAAAGAGCGAAAGTTACCTCTAAGGAATTAAATTGTCCACCGTTAAAATGCTGGTAGAATTTATCAGCAGAGCCCTGACTATCAAATCTTATCAAAATAGAATAACAATCCTCCATTCCGTCAGTCCTATCATACAAATAACAACAAATTCAACACAATCACAAGCACAACACTGATACAATTCAAAGGAAACATAGAGCTGGTTCTTACGTGCCCGTTAAACAGTCCTGGAAAGTAAAATTCTAACTAATCACAAGTACTTTAAAACATCCATCGCATCAAACCAATCAGTTTCACCATTCACACAACAAACTGACAGGAGATTGAAACACAATACTTGTAGCATAACAACTTGAAATCAGCTCTCCAACCATTTTTTTTCCTTTTTGGTCAAGCTTTACTGGTTTTGATTAGGATTCAAACTCAAAGACTTCATGCCCAGGTACGACTTTCCGTAGAATTGAAACAAAGCTCAAATTCGCATTAATTTGTTTCTCATCAACCAAAACAAAGTCCTGAGTTGAAGCATCGTCTTTAAGTTAGTATCCTCTAATATACATCCATATTAAGTTGATTCATATCATAACAACAATAACATAAAGAAATTGAGCTGAAATTGTTTATTTACCTAACAATTCGCATTTCCAAAATGTGCTGGATAAAGAAACCACAAAATTGACAGAAATCAGCATACGTCATGTGGTTCGGAACGCCTAGTACGGTGGCAAGAGGTTTCCTTCCTACCTAATAAATCATCATCATCATCCTCAACAACAACAATAATTTGGATAATTTTGATTAATAAATGGAAGAAATACATAATTTCAATAAAGATGTTACGTACAGGGAGAGACGAAGGGTCGCCGTTGGAGAAGAGGTGCATGACGCCGCGGGTCTCTTCAATCCTGGGGTTTCCGGAGGAGAAATGGAAGGCCTGGGTCATTGATGACGATGACGTGGAAGTGGAGGAGTCGCCGGCCATCATTTCTGGTTGTTGGGACCAGAATTGGTCTTCCGGCGACGCACCGGGAGCCGCCGTCGCGCTTGAGCTTGATGACATGCAATGGAGGAGACGGCGTGTCGTAACGATTGATGACAGATAAATTTGTAGTTGGACTTGGACTGTATTTATACTCAACCAAAACCAACTTTGGGCTGTACACACTTAATGTCATGTGACTGAGTTTAACATTTGACAGTGTGTGATTTGATTTTTCATTTGGGTAATAAAAATCTATCTTTTTTCAAGTTCATTGTTAGCAATACGCCTGAGTAAATATTATTTGTTAAAATTTACTAAAAATATTGCGTATAATAGATAATTTTGGATGAAGAAGTAACTCATTCATACGATTGTTTATTTTAGATTTAATAATTTGTTTGTTAAATGTCAAGATGAAATAGATTTTAAACATATATATGTCTAAAAAGTGTTTTCATAATTATTAAATGCCGCCTTGCATAAGTTACAAGATGAAGATGTATGGTTAATTTGTGAAATCCGCCATAGATGAAGGATCCCTTTTGGATTATTTTGTAATCAATGCTAAGTGTCTAATTAGGCTTGACTAATTCCATCTTAAAACCGGAGAAAGTACTAGAGAGAAGTGAACTAAGGTAGAAAACTTGGGTGCATTCTGACCGAGGCCTCTGCATAGTATTTATAAAATTCTAATTTAAATATGCTTCCTTCAAGGAAGAAAAGAACACTATGACAAATGATCATACTTTTTGTGTAAAACACAACCAAGGCGATGAAAAATCTTGTTACAAAAGATGATCTTAGTTTTTCTAGTGTGAGACCGCATTATCTACTATTAATACATACTCGAAGTATGAATTAGTGTGGTTACTTTAGTATGTTGCCAAAAGATTATACATGAGTCAATTGGATGGGGCACACTGGATAGACATGCTAATTCATGATGAATTGTATGGTGTAGGAGAAGAAGACTACTTTTTCTAACACATTCCCAAAGTTTTGTGGTTTGATAGGTGTTTGTTATATTTTCTTTGAGAAATATAATAGTGAACATAAATTAAGCTTTTAAGAAATCAATAAGTTTTGAAAACAACGATTGTTGAAAATGGACTGAGGTAAAGCATATCATAAAAGAAACAAAAGCTTATATGTGAAGCTTTAAGAGTAGGAAACAAATTTTGAGATTGTATAACCTTAACCAGTGTACAACATCATAGTTCTCGTCGTATGCCGGTCGAGCAGTCCATTTGTCGTACGATAGATTGGATTTCGATTTTGATGAACGTGTATTCATTTGAGTACCATGATGATTATGTCTCGTCATGTGCAAGTGGGATATGTTAGAACATGGGTTTGCCCATGCCGAGTCATAAGTGGAATTCGAACCTGAGTTGGCTTGGGTATTCAATCGGGTTGAGCACGAAATGGATTTTAATTAACCTATTCCTAGTTAGGTTTGGAACTGAGCTCCTAATTGGTTTAGAAGAGCCCAACTTTTATCAGTATAGAAAACTGATAGAAAATCCTAGTAGATATGTGAGTTAACAGTTTACAAAAAAAAAATGTGAAACTCTCCCACACCTCTCTCTTGTCGCCGTCGGCCTAAGAGTGGAAGGAAGAATCTTCCTCCATTCCTTACACACACTAGATTATCCTTCTATAAATTCCTTTTGTAGTTCTTGAGTTGCGGGTATACTCTACGTTCTCATTGCATTCGTGATTGTGGTTCGTATTAACTAGCAACAATTCGTTTCTTAGAACATCTAAACGATTTTGTTATGTTGCATATTTGGAGGTTGGATCGATCTCTCGTTTAATTATTCGTTAATTATTTTTTGTTATTAGGTGTTGGATGCCTTCGTTTAAAAACATTATAGCATTTTAAAAACAACTATAGATGATTTCTAATTTGTGGAATGGCAATGGAAATGACTTAAATAATATAAATATAGGTAAATTATTTTTTTATAATGTTATTTTGTTTGTCGAATAGTTTATGAATTTGAATTTCTATTCAATTTATTTCTTGTTTCATATATTTGAAGTTTTTTTTTGAAATGCGTAATATTTATACTTACAAAATAAAATTGTATAATGTATTATTTTTGGCCTCTACATAGTTCCTCTGGTTATACACATTCAAAAATTTAGTGGTTGTTTAGTTAAGAAAAATTTTCATTGTTTTCTAAAAAACAGAAATAAAAAAATAAAAAAATTTGTTCATGAAAAATTAAAATTTTCTATTTTATTTTAAAAAATAAAAATAAACTAAAAAATAAAAAATAAAAAATTATTTTCTCAGTTAAAGATAGCCTTAAAATCTTTGAAACTCGAGATTACGATTTCTAAATTATCTTGTTCTAATTGACAATGCTGCATCTTCTTCGGAATACAGTATTAACATTTTTATAGCTATGCCCAATTTGAGGGACCATGATTTGATAAAAAGTCCTGCAAAACCTACATACTGGATGAAAAAGTTTGTTTCCATCTTGAATCAACAGAATTGTTTTCACCCGTAACAAGTATGAAATTCAATGACAAAATTGTTTTAGCCCATTGAACAACTTGGCACAAAAACATAAAAAAAGACATCTCGAATGCAAAATCCCATCTCAAACACAAAAGCCAGAGGCAATTCACTTCGAATTCTTAAAGATGATTCAAGCAATGAGATTTCGAAAGCAAATCACAAACATGCAAGTTGCAAGTTTTTAATTATGTATTTTCTTTTTCAGAATAAGGCAGTGAACATAGAAATGGACTTTGCTTGAAAGATGCAAGCCACCACAAGACTGAAAAAAAGCTCGATTGAAAAAAATCGACAAATGCAATGAAAAACCTAAGCAATTCCCCTCACTGCTCGATATAACAGGGAATATTCCTTGCCGATGATACAAGCAAATACATTACTTCATATTTAAAATTTCAAATAAGTAATACTTATTTTTTTTATTTATGAAATGTAGTTATCCACTTCGAAGATTAGAACATTAATAAATTCTCTTTTCTGCTCATTTTTCTAAAGATATGAACTCTAATATATTCGCAAGTAATTTTCCCAAAATTAACATGCTAACGACTAAAAACTAAACTATGAGTTTTTTGCTCAAGTTTGGTTTAATGTCTCTAACTATTATATTAGGAACTGTTGAAAATTTTTTCTATTGTTTTATAAAAAATTAAAAAAATAGAGATAAAAAAATGAAAAAATTGTTAAAAACAATTTTGTTTAGCAAATAAATTTTCTAAATGTTTTTAATTTTCTAAAAATAGAAACAAAACAAAAAACAGAAAATAAAAAATTATTTTCTAAACTAAACATAGCCTTAATGTCTTGAAATGCAAAGCCAATTCCAATTTCGAAATCCGAAATTCAACTCCTAATCTTCACTCATCCTAAAAATTGGACATAACAAAACAGTGAGCAGCAGTAAGATTGGATGTCTCTGTCTGCAATCCTTACATTCATAAGCAGCAATTTTGCACTGCCTGTGACCTTACACTTGCTGAATTCAAAATATTCCAGCTCTTTACAATCTGTGAGTATGATTTCTAGATCCTCTTGCATTACACAACAATGTAAAATACTCAAATTTCTAATTCTGGGTACATGGGTAGAGATTGCTAAAGCACACTCCTTCCTAAATTGAGCATGGTAGCCACCCCGAACAGCTAATACTAAGCTCTCAAACTCCTTGCAGTTATGCCCGATTTGGGCCATGGTCTTATAAAAACTTTTTTCTGGAAAGTGTGACCTAACAATAAATTCCTCTAGTTGTCTCAACTTCCCTATCAAATTTGTGACAGCAGATATAACATGAGAATATAAGCATAACTACTAATCAGAATATTAACAAAACGACCAAATGAAAAATGCAATTCGCTATTGTAACAGTTTTAATGTGGTATTTTTTTTTGTTTTGATAAATCATGTAACTCACTGTCACGACCCATATCGGGGACCGTGACCAGTGTACGAGACGAACCATCTATGGGAGCCCGGTCCAGCTCGCACAAGCCTTAAAGATTCAGAAACTATACCGACAATTTATTTAAGACATTTTAGTAAAACCGTTTATGAGAAAATCATATATATATATATATATATATATATATATATGATAATAAATATATCAAGTGACAAAATATATATAAAATCAATGCAGAGCGATAAAATCGCAAAATTCAATACCAAAAAACCTAAAACCAGCAGACTCTGTAACCAACAGCATCTTGACAGAGCTCTTAAACAAAAGAAGTAGCTCGGCCAAGAGGGCGCCATTAACAAAAAATGTTGGTGCCTCATTGGGCGAAGATGCCAAAAGGTTGGCGAGTCGATTCAACCTGTAAAATGGAAATAAGGCAACACAGAAAACAAAGGGGGTCAAACCCAGTGAGGGACAACACTCCAGATTGCCTCATATGTGTCTCACAAAGACTGGTTTGAAAACCATTGGAAAACTACCACATGCTGGTATACAAAAGGTAAATGTAAGTATACACCTTACATACATAGTACAGTTCGGAAAAACGTTTCGAAAATGTTTACACCCAAGGCAAACACATGTGCATTGGCAAAAACGATACTACTAGTATTATAGTCAAAAACAATGTATACATATTATAGGACCGATAATAATCGTGGTGTGAACTGTGTCACTCAACCACCTCAATAATGATTGTGGACTCTGCCACTAATCCGGTAACAAATCATGTGCCGGGCCGGGGCACATGGCTATTGTCAACTCTGATAGCTGAGTCATATCATACCTTGGTATACCAAAGACTACGTTCGCTGTAGCGAAGGTGTCCCATGATTAAAAACCATTATCCAAAAACAGAGCATGCACTCAGCATAAAAAATAGTAGAAAACATATATATAAATCTATACACGTAAATCTTTTCAAAAGTAAAGAAGTGAATATTTATTAACATAATCCAATTATTTAATTAACCAATCCTTAGATTAGTCAGGTTCCATTTATGTGTTAAATACATCAAAAACCATAACAGTTTCGAGACACAACCTATATGTTGGAAGCTGCCATCCACTCACTTGGTTGTCCAAAGCTCTAAGAGCCGGTACCACTGACAGGTGGCTGATCCCCCTGACAAGGACAAAAAGTTGAAACAAAATATCATAAACAATAACATATCAGAAACAATAACGAATGAGACACTAGTACTATGGCTGTACCAAAACGTGTGCACATGCATATGCAACTCAACACCCAAATGCATTTTCATACCGAATGTGGTAGATCTCAACCCCAAGAACGTGAATCCATACTTAGATAATAAAAAACAACTCCATTTCCCTCAACAAATCTCGGAAATCTGTCCTAACCTTAGCCCACATACTCAACTCATCAATTCTTCCACAACCGAGCATAAATCAAGTATTTATAACTCTAATCCATCAATATATAGAAGAAACCACTTCAGATCAAGTAAAGAAATCATCAAAATCTCGAAACGCTAACTCAACAAACCTATTTCGGACAAACATCATGGCTCATCAAAACTGGAGCTAAATCTAATGAATCCACCCTCAAACATCCATAATATAACTTTATCAAAACTCCCTTCCATAAAAACACAAGAATCAGAAGAATCACCCATTCTGACCTAAAACCCCTAGATGCTCAAATCTTGAACAAAACAGGAAAAGAAGGGATTAAAGAGTGATTCATACCTTACAAACCGGAGTAGAAGCATAAAGAAGTGGAGAGAGACAGAGAGAATTAAATGAGAGTGTAATATGGTGGTTGGAGTGAGTCATGGCCTAAAGAATGGTAAGTGGGGGTATTTATGGACCCACGAGACTGACACTCAACGTTTCATTGAAAACCACACAAAAAGACTCATCTAAGTGCGCAGTACCTCCACTATGCACGTAGTTCTCTCTTCTACGTGGGTTATACCATCCACAACGCACGTAGACGGTGGAGCTGGTGACCCCTCATTCTTAGATCCAGAATCTACGTACGTTCCACCTCATGCAATGCACGTAGATCCTTCCACTCACTCACGACTCACATCCAAATGGCGTTCAACGTGCGCAGAGCTTACCAACGCACGCAGATGTGTTTAGACAAGCTCATAGTCCATCTCCAACGTCGATCAATTTGCGTAGAACCCTTTTCAACGCATACACACGTAGATGACCTTCAGCATGCATTACGCACACAGATTACATCCAAACGATTCTCAACTCAAAAAATCGACTTTCCCCTCGTTCCAAATCACTCGAAACCACACAAAATGATACAATATTTCAATTAGAACAGTACGGGCTATTACACTCACCATTTTAAGTGTAGATTTTTACCAACTAAATTACTCAAAGTTGACTTTAGTGTGGGGTCTTTACGTGAATAAAAACCATTTGAGAATAAATCAAAATGAATAGAAATATAACATCAAAATTGACTGTCTCTATATGCTAGGTGACATCTTTTAGCTTCTTCTCCTTCAAGATGGGTGGCAGATCGCCTATATATGTCCAAGATGGCTCATCGCCTATATATAGGTCCAAGATGGATCCCACACTAAAGCTAGTTTATTTTGTCAGCATCCTTAAACTGAGAAGTGAACCTTAATATTGCATGTGATTGATTAAAAAAATTGCTCCATTGAGGGGAAAAAGTTTAAACAACTCGTGAATTAATATCTTCTTTAATTAGGTCTATGAAAGATTGCTCTCTCCATTCATAGAAAATGAAATCTAAATTTGACTTATTTTTTCCTCTTATAATTTATGTGTATTTGTCCTGACTAATATCATTTTTGTCAAAAGCCGACCCTCCATGTAGTAATTTCTCAAGCTGCCACTGTTCAAGATGCCCTTGAATCAACAATATCTTGGTGTCAAGGCTATAATTTTCAAATTTTCTTGTTCTAAATCACATTCATTTTTTTTGAAATGTCGGAGGGTGAAAAATTAGTGGTGCACCATGACATCCTAACTATGTTGGCACCCCAATAGCACATGCATCATATTCCTTCGCTCCAAAATATTATTAAAATAAAACCAAAAGGTCGGTATAGAACAAGAAAGGAGAAAAAATGCTACAAAAACCGGTAGCACTCCCTATATGAAAAATCATCAAATACAAAAGAACTACGAAAGTCAGAAAAACTCCGCCACCAATGGGAGCCAGGATTTCATGCAGCAAAATTAGCCAATGCATTGGGCACCTTATTTCCCTCCCTGAAAGTGTGAGACACCACAAATGACATTTGAGCAAGCTGACCTAAACAGTCTTTCCAATCTAGCTGGCAACTCATGGTACGTCTAAGGCCTTTGTTTTGAAAAGATTAACAACATAAGTAGAATCACTTTCAATCCATAAGTAATTCCATCCACATTTAGTAGCCTTTTGTACTATAAACATGGTTGGTTTAAGCTTAGTAATAAATGCAAAATCATCCCCTGTGTGAAAAGAAAAAGCACCTTTAGAAAAGCCTTTTGTGTTCCTAAAAATCCCTCCCACACAAGAAGGACCAGACGCTCTAGGAGTAGAGCCATCTGTATTAACCTTGACCCAACTAGCTGGAGGCAGCTGTCACACAGCAGGAACTATCTTCAGAGCTTTCCAAGGAATACCTGCAATCCCTAAATTTTGAAACAACGAAAGTTCATAAAGTGTTCCGTTCAAGCAACCAATTTTGAAAGACCTGGCTTCCTTGATACTTTTCCATAAGAGGCGAAACAATTGAGACACATTTACAGGCCGATCATTAAAAATGACACTATTTCATGCTGGCCAAAGAATCCGTATGCACTGACAATGGCCACATTCCAAAGTTCTCTTAATTGTGAGCTCAAATGAACATTCATAGCTGCGAAGATAAGTGATTAAGACTGCTATCATCATGTACTGTAACAACAAAAAGAGAAGAAATTGCATGCCAAACCTAACTGCTGACCCGACATGTCACCAACAAGTGATCAAAAGTTTTAGCTGATTCTTTACAGAAGGGACACCGAGAAGGAAAAGTGAAGCTTTTCTACAGAAGCCTATCCTCAGTGGAGAGATACCCAAGATAGGCTCTCCAAGCCACAGTGGACCGTGATGGATGAATGCACCTCTTCCAAATGAATTTGTGCGGGGGGACAACTTTTATGGTGCCATTAAGAAACTGATAATAACTTTTAATACTAAATTGGTCATTTGCTCCATACCTCCAGATACAAACATCCGATGGCTCTCATAGAAAAATAACCTCCTCTATTGCCTGTCTAATATCATCACGCAAGGCCCTAGGGAGAAGCCATCGCCCTTCTGCCAAAAAATCTTGTACTATTCCTGTTAAAGTTCATTGCTGAATATAGTTGAATGACATACACTGTACAATAATAGGCTGGAACCAATTGACTGTTCAAAAATTTAAAGTTGAGGTTTTTGTAAGAAGCCAAAAGGCATGCTCTCTCAACTCCTCATAAGTATGCCACAAGGATGTCCATACAAAAGATCAAAAATAATTCCACAGCGGTAGACTGAAAGGCAAAAAAAACTGAGCCTCAAGCACCCTCAAAGCTGGAGCAAATTTTTTTAAGAATCGCCACCTAAGTGACCCAATCATAGCCATATTCAGCAAATCAATATCCGTTAACTCGATGCCCCCTCCAAAATTGAAAAGCAACAGACAGACCAAGGAACTGAAACCAATTTAGAGTGAATCGTGGACCCCATCCAAAAAAAATTCTTGATTTGCTTATTCAGTTTTCAGACCATTTGCTTTATCCATCTGTACACAGCGAAAGAGTCCAACAAAGAACTTTGAATGACAGAGGCCACTAGATCATTTCGACTGACCATGGAAATAGAAGATCCTTTCCAAGCATTGAACTTACTAACTATTTTATTGGCAATGGGTTGCAAGAACTTCCTCCAAGAAGCACCAAAGAAAATGGGAACACCCAAATAAATTAACAGCACTGCTGCCATCTTAATACAAGTCCTTGTTGGACCAAGGGCGGTCAACATTAAGATTTCTCTAAGTTTTGATGATGAAAAAACAACAGAATTTGACTTGAGGGTGATCCACGTATTTGTGTCCAAAGTCACGTACGTGTGTGCATGTCATGTACGTCAATGTAGTCTCAAGTACGTGAGTTCGACCGGGAACTAAAACAGAAGCTACCGGAAGTTGGGAGAAGTGATCACACGTACGTTAGATAATGTTCACATACGTCAGAGAATGTCACCTATGTGAGAGGTATCCAAAGTACGTGAAATTTGATCAGAATTAAAGTGGAAAAGTTGAAGTCTTGAATCAATTGAAGGCATGAAGCCACACGTACGTGTGACATCAGAAGTCACGTACGTCAGACATACAAGACAAGAAGAAAATTTTAGTTCAGAGGATGTTTGTTTGAATTTCACGTGGATCAAGACAAACAGATGAAGCAATGGTCAAATGTTGATCGTTCGCGTACGCAAGAATAAAAATTCACGTACGTCACATCTAACTAAAGTATGTGAGATTGATTTTTAAGTACGCAAGATGCTCCGGACTGAAAATAGAAACAACTGGATGGTTAGACATATAAGTCACGTACATCAGATGTTATTCAGGTACGTGAACTGGGGATCAGCTACGATCAACGTACGTGTATGTACTTATCACGTACGTGTGATGAACATCAAGTCAGGTAACGTACGTAAGATATTTGTCATGCACATAAGAAGACTCTGACAGTGTATTAAATGCACATCATTTAATACCACAACGGTCTGAAATCAAGAGATAAGTATAAATATATGCTTGGGAGGCCAGAAACAACGAACAAAACATCTGGGCATTGAATTCTTAGAACTACCAAGCATCAAAGCATTGATTTTCTCATTTATTGATACAAGTGTATTTGTTATTCAATTTCATTCTTCATTTTCTTGTATCACTAGCTTTTAATCTGTTGGTGAGTGTTTGTGAACACTTTTAAAAGAGTGATTGTGAGAGGGATCAAGGGTAGATCCTTAGGTTGGTTTTTGTTCTTAAACCGAAATCAAGAAACTTTTAAGAGTTCTCACTTAGCTAGAAAGTGAAGTTGTAAAATTTGAGAAAGATTGATAGTGAAAATCCTAAGTGGTGATACTTAGGTAGTGGATGTAGGCATCGAGTTGCCAAACCACTATAAGTTCTTGGTGTTCTTTCATTTATCGCACTTATTTTCAAAGAAAATTCAAAGCTTCTATTACTATACTATTCAACCCCCTTCTAGTGTGGTTATTGACTCTACAAAACTATACGACCATCCAAAGGAAATGCCGCATATCTGACCCTCTCAGAGTCATCAGTGTAGCCTAGAGCATCGAAACAATACTCTAATGTCCTGATAACATCTTGTTGAAAGATCTACATCTTACCCTTAAACTTCAGTGGCTCTAGTTCCAGAAGACTTATCAACTAGCTGTTAGTATTGAATTCAAGTACAACCGGTGCAACTGTCGGAATAGCAACCACTGGCTGACCTCCAGCTACTTGACCAGAAAGAATTGTTCAAAATATCCAAGGACGTGAACAAAACGACCATACATATCGGACTGAATCACAGACGGTGACTAAGAATAAGGTGCTAAAACTGTAACATCTGGCATATCACGTGAATCATACCGATCCACACCAACTTAACTGGAGGCTTTGGTTAATCATCGCCTAGCGACCTCTTTAACTCTTTATGCTAGCAATGCATTTCAGAACAAAACAAACAGACAATGCATACTTGCATATGTCAAATTTCAAATTATTGCCACAGTACCGAAACATATATCAGTGTGCCGAAACAAAGTCAGAAGGGCATACATAGGCAAATCAAACTGACACAACCAAAGATACCTAAGCTCCACAACCGACCCAGACAATACGAACCTAACGCTCTGATACCACCCTTGGTATTAGCGTACATAACTGCTCAAATTCTTGAAACCTAGTGCTCTAATACCACCCTTGTCATGATCTATTCCCGGGACCATGACCGGTGCACGAGGTGAACCATTTATGGGAGCCCGACCCATCCCGCACAAGCCTCCATAGTACATAACTTCTACCCAAATATCATTTTAAAGAAATATGAAAAACAAATAAAGGTTTAATCTTTATTTATTAAAAGAAAACATATATAATATTAATTGCGAAACTAATTTCAAATTAAAACATTTGAAATGTCAAAAACATTAACAAAAACAAAAAAACCTCCCATAGGAACTCGGTGTGGAGCACCTAACAATTCATACAAACGGGGCCCGATCGAAAGGGCACTGACCGTAACGTCAAAATTCCTCACTGAGCATCAAATGCCAAAGATTTTAGTCCTCAAGAATCACCTGCACGATGATAATAAACAGGGACAAAACAAAGAAAGGGGTCAAACCCAGTGAGTGAGGGACAACACTCAAGATTGCCTCATACGTGCCTCACAAAGACTGTTTTGAAAACAGTTCAAAAATACCATATGCAGATATAACCCGCATATATACATATATATACACGCTACATATGTATAGCGATTCAAAACCATTTTGGAATCGTTTGCAACTAAAGCAAACAACATGCACGAAATCCTTCCGGAACTAAACCAGAATGTTTCAAAAATCTTTCCAAATCTTATGAAAGTTGTCATGCTTTCAAAACCAAAGCAAAACCTTTCAAAAATCGTTTTATCTTATCAGAGATTTCAAAATAAAACCCTTTTAGGTTGTACTAAGTATTTCAGAAAACCAAAACCCTTTTATCAAAAACTCTTATCAGAGTTCAAAACTTCGCCACGTAGGCATTATTTTCCAGAATATTTTCAAAATAACTAAAGCTCAAGTGTTTTAAAACCCAAACGAGATTCTTTTGAAAACCTTTTTCCTTGACAAAGGTTTCAAACAAAACATCTTAAGATGAACCAAAACTTCCAAAATACTTTTCAAAGTTATTACCAACTGTTTCAAAAATAGAACTCAAAACCTCATAATCAAAACTTTGCATTATAAGCATCATAATATTAATAGTATTATTTTCAAAATCATATCTTATCGGTGTGAGATTTGCCTATACTCAACCTGTAGATGTGGGATTTGCCTAGACTCAACTCATAAGGTTTGCCCTACCATCACCATTAGTTGAGGTTTGCCCCACCACCGTTAAAAATCAAAACGTATTTCATAAATACCAGAGTCAAAAACATATATCACGGATAAGGGACCATAAACATAGTGTGGTGAGATCCGGGTCACTCAACCACTATATTATGTTTGGGGTCATGCCACCAATCCATAATCCAATCATGTGCCCTCGTCAGAACTACATAGCTATCAACTACCCTGATAGCTGGGTTTAACATGCATTGATATACCAAAGGTTACGCACACCGTAGCCTAGGCGTCCCGTCTCTAAAACATATACGTAGTATATTTAAATCCAAAACATAACGGTCATGTGACCGAACATATCAAAACAAATAAGATATATAAGATATAGCTTATATATCATATTCCAAATCAATTCCATAATCCAAATTTATATATATATATATATTATATATATATATATGGAAAACAAATCTTTTTTTTTTGAAAAGATATTAAAAAATTCAAACAAATACTGTTTATCGAAAAACGTGTCACATTTTCCAAATCGAGTTCTTAGAACAAATGTTCAAGTCAAAATCAAACTAGAGGGTATCAAACACAGAATTAGAATACCCATTTCAAAACCGTAATATTCCAAAACACAGCCTGCACTCAACATCAAAATCAAACACAACATGCCGAGCTTCCAAACTCCATAACACTGATAGCCGGTCGATGGCTGGTCACCTCAAAAACTGAGCTGAGCTGAAACAAATATTTATAACCATGTCAAAATCGATGATTATGGCAATACAAAACATGCATGAAATGCAAATGTAGACTCAAACGCCAACAACGTCAGAAATCCTATTTCGAGTGAAGATCTAGAACTCTCGGCCCAAGAATCGAAGTCCATGTAAAATTAATCCTCAAACTTCACTAAATACAAAAATGTCACAATTTGGTCCCTCTGAACTACGGCTTACTCGACTTACTCAGAGGCTAACTCGAGTTAGCCAAATATAAGTCTAGTAAATTATAGCATGTTTTACTCGAGTTACCCAAAACTTAACTCGAGTAAATCTGTGCCTATCTTACTCGAGTTAACAAACGTTTAACTCGAGTAAGTCACTTACGCAGATTGTCTAGTCCGACCAAATACTCAAATCAACAGATAAAAATCTCTCTTAATCACATATATTAACTCTAATCATCCTCCTGAACATGAATCTATACTCCAATCTATCACAGCAACACAAAACCTCACCAAATCATCCTAAACCTGAATTAAACCTAAAACCTAATATACATGATCATATAGAAAACATGAGGAAAGAAAGGATCAGAAACTCAATCTTACCTCAAGAAACCCAAAGGAAGTGTCGAGGAACC
>CAODLS010401268.1:0-12699 GCA_948243855.1 Flueggea neowawraea
ATATATCATTAGATGGTAAATTATTCAGTAATGACTGGAATTTAAATTGGGATTTCCTGATCTTATATGCTAGTATATTCCAATGAATGATAATATCGAGCCTACCCTGAAAAAGAAGTGGTTTTGTTTGCGAGAATTCCCGAGTAGGTGGTTTGTTGATTGCTAACTCATCTTCTTCTATTTGCAGGGGAAGATATCAGTGTGTGTGTTTGTCTAGCAATTTTGACATCCTTATTCAACGATGAAGGTATGTTCCATATGTGTTGGATAAATATGAGATTATTAATTTGTTTATGGTACCCAAAAAAAGAAGAGGGGGGCTGCGGGGAGCGCCGGGAACTAGCATTAGAAGAAGGATATTTTCTTATTTGTTTCCTCTGGTAATAGAAAACAAATTAAATCAGAATTTGTGTTACCGACTATTATTCTTTCAACTATTTTCCTGAAACTTTAACTTCTTAATTAGGAACCTATGACGATGGGGAATCATTCAGTAAAACCAGTATCACTAAGTTGGAAATGCGGCGGCCACTTGTATTTATCTGTAAACATGCATCGACTGCTCGACCATCCAGAGGGAATTTGAAACAGGTATTTGGTTTTCTTACTGGTAGAAGTGCAGGCTAGGCTTGAGAATGCCTTCACTCTTCATCCTGTGAAGGATGCCAGAAAGTCATCATACGGTGTGTTCGAACGAGGTTGAAACTTGAAAGAATCTAATTGCTAGGGAGATGCCTGGAAAATCTATGGCACTTAACAGAACATTCGACCTCTCTCATTATCATGTCTGGTGCAGTGAAAGATTCGAGAAAGAAAAAGAGAACCAACTCTTCTGACATTGTTGTACTATAGCGCTGTAATCTCTTCTGATATCATTTTTGTGTTCGTGGTATATTAACTAGTGTACTAATTGATATTTATCAACGATTCGATAATAATTACCAATTGACCTGATTGCAACCATCTCAATCGCCATTGTTTCAAATGTTTGGAACGGTATAACTTGTATATAACTTGTATTTTGATTACCAACATTAATCAGATTTATTGCATGCTCACTTGAATAAGGTATTAAGAGTTATGTTCAATATTGGTGTATTGTAGATGCATTGCTTTGAGTATGTATATTTAAAAATTACTCATACACCCGCGACATCTCCCGGATTTCCAACTAGTTAGTACTTAAACTTTTGAGCAAAGATTCAACTAGTATTGTTTAAAACCTCTGGTAATAAGATAAAAGTACTATCGGAAAAAATTACTATTTAATATCAACACTGTACGGAAAATTGCACAAGAGGATGTGCCTGGATTGCATTCGTCGATTGGACCTGATGGCAAATTAATCTTGGAGATGATTACTTCAAATTTGGAAACCTTTTTATAATTAAAATGTTTGGAGATCAAATTTATTGATTAGTTGTGCGAATGTTGAAATGTAAGTTATATTGAATGGAACTATATTTTACTGGTATTAGTTCATGGGTATTATTTGCATAGAAAAAATGGTTCGAAGTCATCTAATACAGTCATGTTCATGCACGAGTTACCAAGTAGAGAGATTTAATCCTTTACTATCCAAAAAATAATTAGGACAAATTAAATTATAATTAATTAGAGAATTTTTTTCATGAAAGAATCTTTATTTAAATAATAAATTAGGCATGATAAAATATTGAATACAAAATCACCTAATAAATTAGCCATTGTAAAATATTGCATAAGATGATTTTTTTTTTTCATTTTGTGTTTGAAGGAAACCGTTGAGTAATATGGCCTTCAAATTCATTTAGTTAATGACAATAAATTTAGTCACTTATTAATTGTTATATAATTTGTATTAATTATTTATCTATACATAATGTCCGAAAGATTTTTTAACACTCATTGTTATAAAAAATGAAATTGAACATTTATAAACAACTTTTAAACATTTAGAGGTGATGTTTTTTACATTTAGAGACCATTGTTTGAAATTTAGAGGTGAGTTTTTGTTATTTAAATATATTTAGCGACAAATATTTTGTGCTGCCAATATCAAATTAAGTAAATATTTATGTAATTAAGTAAAAGATTCTTGAATTAAGTAACTTAACTTTTACTTAATTTTATTTTACTTTTACTTAATTTTGTTAAATTTAGTAAACGGTAAAAAAATTAAGTAAAAGTGTCTGAAATTAAGTAAAAGGAACTTGAATTAAGTAACTAAACTTGTACTTAATTTTTTTATTTTACTAAATTTTGTGAAATTCCGTAAAAGGAAAAAAACTGTTAAGTAAACGTTTCTCAAATTAAGCAAAAGATAGTTAAATTAAGTAACTCAATTTTTACTTAAAGTTTTTACTTTTACTTAATTTTCTGAAATTCTGTAAAAGGTGAAAAAAATTAAGTAAAAATTACTAAAATTAAGTAAAAGATACTTAAATTAAGTAACTTAACTTTTACTTAATTTTATTTTACTTTTACTTAATTTAAATGGTAAAAAAATTAAGAAAAAATATCTAAAATTAAGTAAAAGTACCCTAAATTAAGTAACTCTCATTTTACTTAATTTGTTTACTTTTACCTAATTTTGTGAAATTCTGTAAAAGTCAAAAACGATATTAAATAAAAGTTTCTGAAATTAAGTAAAAGATACTTAAATTAAGTAACTTTACTTTTACTTAATTTTGTTAATTTTTACTTAATTTTTTAAAATTCTGTAAATGAGAAAAAATTAAGTAGAAGGCACCCAAATTAAGTAAAAGGTTTTTAAATTGAGTAAATTTACTTTTACCTAATTGTTTTATTTTTACTTAATTTTTACAAATTCTATAACATGTCAATCAATTAAGTAAAAGGCACTTAAATTAAGTAGTTTTACTTTTACTTAATTTTTTTTGCTTTTACTTAACTTTTCAAAACTCTATAATCGTTTTGACAATTAAGTAAAAGTTTTTAGAATTAAGTAAAAGACACATAAATTAAGTAACTTATTTGTTACTTAATTTTTTTAACCTTTACTTAATTTTTTGAAATTTAATAACTGTAAAAAAATTAAGTAAAAACAAAAAAAATAAGTAACTGATAAGTTAATTAATTTCGTTTACTTTTACTTAATTTTCTAAAATTAAGTAATAGAGCCTACTTTAATTTATGGCACAAAGTTATTTTGTATTATCCAATGATCCATATTAATTTGCCTCAATGAGGCAAAAAATGGATGCCTCATTGTAGAATTCACCTAACAAAAATAATGTATCGTGTTTTTTCCTAATTTGTATTACAATATGATATATTTATTTTGTATCATATCGTATGTATGGGAGATTGTTCTCTAATTAAACAAAAATTACCAAATTTTGGTTTTTCTCTGTTTTTTCCTTTAGAAGGCACTTCCAGATCATCAAACTCAGCCATTCCAATGCATCGAACCTTCAAATCTAGTCGAAGTACGATCTGTCTTTCTTCAGTTACGCCCTTATCTTTGACAGAAGTGGCAACCTGGGATGGGATTTCTTGAGGATAGAAAGCCACGTCGGAGTCCTTTAGGCTTCTTCCACAAAGTAATAAATTGGAACCTATTGAGCAAATTTTAAACTATCAAAAAGAGAAAAACAAATTTTGCTCTTCAAAGTTGTACGAATATAAAAAGAAATTTAGAATTTTACTTATCAACAGTTGTTAAAATATACAGAAGAAAAACTATTGGAATGCGAAAATATATCATCAAATTAAACATCATATTAAGTTGTTAAAGGTGAATGTCTTTCACTTTAGCAACAAGAAAGGCATTAGTGAAATTGAACTGAAGTTCTTCCAAACTTGTATGGAAGTAGTAAAGTGGAAGAACAAAACCTACAAGAAGCTAAACCCCACTAGTCCAAAAATTTGGTTTCATTTTTCAGGAGTTATACAGCAAGCTGAATAATTCATTTATGCTGTGGATGCTTGATAAGACCCTGTTAATCGATGATAGCTAGCATACTTCATCTTGTCTGGGCAGGACAGAGTGCAGTGAACATGGATTTATGCTTTGAATGCTTGTTAGATGGTTCAAGAATGGCAATCATTCCCGTTGGTCTTATTTTTTAGAATTAAATGTGGCAATTTATAATTAGTGATTTTACAATATGGAATTAGGAGTTCCATTTTTCCAGTACAATGGGAGTAAAGAGATTTTGTTAAAAGATATTCGTTTCTTGAATATTTTAATGTAGTACCTAAAGAACATTGCAATGTAAAAGATTCTGCGTGTATTTAAGAAGCAAAGTCAATAGCTCTTGATTCATGCTACACAGTTGAGGCAGATTAAGAATTGCGGAAGCCTCTGAACGAGGAAGATATCTACAGAGTCAACAGGCAACCAGGTCTGTGCAATTGAGAATGGCAACATCAAGACAAGATTATGCAATAGACATTGAGAAGTTATCAGCTTCTACAACAAGGGAGTTGGAGATGTTACCTCCTTTGTCTAGTGAGTGTTGCATCTACAGAATTCCTGTTTCAATGCGACGATCAAGACACTACACACCGCAAATACGGTCCAATTCACTACGGAAAACAAGAGCTAAGGGAAATGGAAGAGCATAAAAAAAGGTACCTTCAAGATTTTCTCCAACGTAGCCGGGTAAGTTTAGGGGAATGTTTTCAACTTGTACAAATTAACGAGACACGATTGCGTAATTGTTATGCACATGTTATTGAGCTCAACAGTGAGAATTTTGTCAAAATTGTATTGGTAGATGCATCTTTTGTTCTCATGATATTGCTTCACGATCATTGTGGATTACCAAATAGCATCGACAGAGTCTTCCAAAAACCAAAAATGATGCTTAAGATAAAGTATGATATGATGTTGCTTGAAAATCAGCTTCCATTCTTTATTTTGGAGGACTTGTATAAGTTATCCAAGATACATAACATTCTTGAGAGCAACTTCGACCTATCTGTTCTTTCATCCGACGACTTCAACTTCAATGAGGAAACAGCTATGATCATACTTGCTTATCATTTGATCAGAAGTTGGAACATTATGAAAATCCCAAAGCGGCGTCCTCCCTTTAAACGAGAACACTTGCTAGCCCTATTGAGAAGTTGGTTAAAACCAGCAGAAAGTTGGAATCCGCGAAGGAAGGCGGTCACAGATATAAACATCCCTAGCATCAAGGAGCTCTATCAAGCCGGGGTCAAGTTTCAGGTAGGATCTGCGGAGAATATGTTCGATATCAAATTCCAGGACGGAGTGTTGGAGATTCCACCATTATCAGTTGGTGACGATACAGAATTGGTATTTTGGAATCTGCTGGCTTTTGAGGTATTCCATTGCCTCGATAATCTTTCTTCTGACTATTTTATCATGATGCACAGACTCACCAGCTCTTCAGCAGATGTGGAATTTCTGGTCGAAAACAGAATAATTGAAAATCGACTACCGAATGCTCAACGGGTATCGGCAGTGTTCCATGATCTTCTTCCTGGATGTTATATAGACAGGGATAGTTTCGGTTACACTGATGTTGTCAATGGTTTGAATGCACATTATGCTGTCCCTTGGAATAAATGGAAGGCAACTTGGGTACAGAAGTATTTCAAAGCTCCATGGGCAGCGCTGCTCTTCTTCTACTTGTTCTCACCATTGTCCAAACAGTTTGCTCTATCCTGCAAGTTACTTAGTAATCGCAGTCTCTATTTAATTGTTAATTATTCTCCCCCGACACACTAAGTCCATTTTCTGTAAAAGAGCTACTTCTCCATATTGTTACTTTCTTTTGTACTGCATTTTGTTTAAATCAAATAAAATGTTCTAATTGTTGGAAGAAAAAAGTTGTTCCACATCGAAGAAAAACAAAGAAATCGAAGTGTATACAAATGGTGCGTGAGACTCTGGCCAAGGCCGGAAACTGTACCGTTTTTACCATTCACTCAAGAAACAATCTGGAAAGTGGAAGAGTGGTCACTGATGTATTGGTCGCATTTGCAATTGCAATGGCAAAAAGAAAAAAGGATATAGCAGCACCCCGGGAAGATCAAATGGTTCTAACTTGATGCTTTTTGCAATGAAAAAAAATTGCCCAGAAATAACAACTATCACATGTCCGTAATTTGGAACTTGGTTAGACTCGTTAAGTACTATTTTTACTTATCCAATGAGTATCATTAGTAGTTTTTGTATCGCACCTGCAAAAGAAACTTCGAAAACAAGGCTTTAACTAAAATACATTAAATAATTCTATTAGGATTTCTTAAAGAGGGTTGTTGAATATTTTGAGTGGTGGGTGGTGCTCTGATATTACTTGTAAAGTATTTGAGTTAATTTCATTTATGCTACCTGAACTATGTAAAATGTATCAACATAATACTTAAAGTTTGTTTTATTCAATGATGATACTTAAAGTATGCTTTTTTACACTCAAGATACCAGAAATCGTTGAATCAGCAAATACAATCTATGTGGCTTGACACAACACAGTCCACGTCAGATTCACGCGTGGCAGTCCTTAAAAAATTGAACGAAGGCGATTCCGCTGAGTTTTCAATTTTCTTGTACCTATTGATCTTTGAGGTTTCTTTTGTGATTCCGTTTCATCATCTTGCTGCTTCAATAAAAATTCCTGCTCACCATTTTCTCGTAGTTGTATGAGACGATTGAGTTGTACACCATCTTCTTGATGCTTCTCTTATGGCTTGATCTCTAACTCTTGAGATCCTAGCAACTTTGAATTGTCAGCAACAAGCGTGTATTCTTCACTTGTAATCGTCCATAAGGACTGCAATTTTTCCTCTTCTTTTGTCCTATAGTTGGAACGAGTGGACTCTTCAATCACATCCTCATTGTACTCTTCCAAATTTGTTACTATAATGTCTTCTTCTGCCTCGTTGAGAACTTCCCGTTCCATCATACTCATCTTTTATAATGCTTGTAAAAGCTCTCTCTCCTCATCCTTTATCGAGACTTTAGAAATTTGTTTGTGTAGAGCCTTTTGATTAGCCAAAACATTCTCTGATTCTTCCGGACTTGGCTCTTTAGACCATCCACGAGTTGCCGTAAGAAGCGAATTAAACTCAGAACGCAACCCGTGGACGATGATTCTCCTTACTCTTGTATCATTGATTTGATTTTGAGGATCCAATTTGGAAATTTCTTGGCATAAAGATTTGACTTTGGAAAGTATTCACTTCCCGTCATGTCTCCTTGCGAAACTGACAATAACGCATTATGGAGCTGTTAGAACTTGGCCTCATTTGTCCGAGCAAATATTCACGCAACAGTGTCCCACACCTCCTCCGGGGTCTGCGCATCCTTGATGCGTCCTAGTAAATCCTCCTCCTCACCATCATACAAACAGTTTGTTCTATCCTTCAAGTCATATATAAATAATGTAACTGGTGTTTTTCTAAGTTGTATTGGGATATGATTTTCATGTTATATCATTTCGTATGTACACTTTTGGTTCTTGAGATATATATATATATATATATATATATACTTACTTATATTCTTGTAAATAAACTTGAAAAATATCAAATTCTGTTTTATTTCTTTCTGTTTTAACAGAGCTGTCATTTTCTGTCTATTTAAACATGATTTTGGATTCAATAATCTCTCTCAAATTTTGTGTGCACACCGGATGTTTGTTTTATTACCTCATTGTTTCCTTGTCACAAAGTGAAGTTTCCGAGCCATTATTTTAGGCATACATATTGTTATGATTCTTGAGTTGAGTTGAGTTGAGAAACACGTGTTAAGTAGGTTTAAGTCGGTTACTTTGTTAGCTTAGCTTGTTAATGACAACTGTATATAAATAGCTCCTGTATACACATTTGATTAATTAATGAAAACAACACAAATTCTCTCCAATTTCTTAACACATATGGACATAAACAGAGTAAACAAATTAGTACACGAAATCATGCAAATGAAACATAAATAGCATAGAGCAGTAATTTTAATTTATTTTACTTTTCGACACGAACTACCAGAAGGCGTGACGTGCGTACAGTCATTTTTTAAGTCGAGAGACATGTGTGTCTTACAAGACGAAACAGCCCGAAGTTTCTGCGGGTTGAGGCATCTGGTCAGATGGTGGGTTGTGATTACGTTGGCTACCATCGGATGGATGAGGTCCATGGGGAGGGGAATCTTTATTTTGCTTCATCGGCAAAAGCAAAACATTTCGCCGAGCGGTATCACCGTCAATTTCCAGAATTTGTCTCTCTCGCTCATAGTAAGGCTCACGGTAAATTTCCGGGCCCTGATCCATGAGGCCTCTAGGCAACTACCTTATTGTCTAATCCTGGGATGAGAATGATATTGGAACCTCTAACAAAACAAAGAAAGTGAAATTTGACTTTGGGTAAACTACATATAGAACCATATTTTCCTTTTTTATAATTTTTTACGATTTTTATATTTTGATCTTTTTAATATGCCATCCTCAACTTTGACTGCGGAAATTTTATCTTTTGACACATTTTTATTAATATCAGTATTTTTTTTGTATGGAGTCTTTTCAGTGTATTTTTCTTTTCTCTCTCTCCTTCGTTCTTCTTCATCTCTTTACTCTTATCTCTTTTTCTCTCTCTATTTCTCTCCCTCTCTCTTCCCACTAGACTGTTCTTTCTCTCTCCACCTCTCTCCCTACGCCGCATCTCTCCTCTGCTGTGTCTCTCCTCCATCCTCGTCTCTGTCGGTGTCGCTCTCGCATTTTCTCTCCCCCTCGACCGCGATTATGTCGCCCTCATCCATCTCTTTGTTGATCTCCTCCATCTCATGGTGTCTCTCCTCCATCTCATCCTCGATCTCTCCCTCGCTCACCTTCGCTCGGTGGCAGAACGGCGCTGACAGTCTTTGTTCTTCTCGGTGGCAGCCAAATCTGGAGTGGCGGCGCTGTTAGGGTTTCGGTCTCCTCTGGTCCATTGTTCCTCGTCGTCAACGGAGCTAAGGTGGTCGGATCTGCCATTGGCGGCTAGGGTTTCAACGAAAGAAACCCTAGCTTCTGTTTGTTTTTTATTTCATTTTTCCCTCATGTTTTATTTTTTAAGATGTTTGGTTGTTATTTCATTTGTTTTGTTTACATTTCAATCCATGCTGTTTTATTTGTTGGATTAGGATCTATTTTAAGTTTATTTTGGTTTTTAAAGATTAAAGATTTGAAAAATAGTTTATTTTTAGTTTTTAAGTAATTTTTAAATTTTTTTATTAAATAATCACTGAAATTCATTTTTAAATTTTTATTATTTTAAAAATTTTATTTAAAAATTTAGCTAGTTTATTTAAAAAAATTATAAGGTTTTAGGAAGTTTATTAAAGGTTTATTTTTAGTTTATTAAAATTAAAAATAGAAAATTATAAGGTTTTAAAGGTTTTTTAAAATTATATTTTTTGTTTATTAAGATTTTCAAAGGTTTATTTAAAGTTTATTTTTGGTTTATTAATAGTTTAAAAAGGTTTATTAAATATTGTATTTTTGGTTTATTAAAATTTTATTTTTCTTTTATTAAATTTTTAAACAGTTTATTAAAGGTTTATTTTTGGTTGATTAAGATTTTTAAAGGTTTCTTATGTTTATTTCTGGTTTATTGAGATTTATTTTAAATTGGAATAAAGAAATTATTTGAGATTTATTAACAAGTTTCTTTAAAGTTGATTTTTAGATTATTTTATATTTATTTTATTTTTTTAAGATTATATTGTATTAAGAGGTTTATTTTTGATTTATTTTAAGTTTATTTTTTAAAAGATTCAAAAAATAATATATAAAGATAATTAAAGTCAAAATTTAAAATAAGTTTAAATATAAAAATATAAAAACAGTAAAATTAACTAAAAATAAGAGAAATATGGATAAAATAACCTAAAAATCAAATTCAAATTTATGAAACTAAAAATAGTGAAAAAAATTTAAAAGTAAAAAGGTCAAATTCAAATTTAATAAGAGATATGATTTGATTAGAAAGATGACATGATACAATTTTCAATCAGTGTTGTCATAAAAAAAATTAAATATAAAAAAATAAAAAATATACCATAAATAGAAAAGTCAAAAAAAGACTAAATTGAAGAGAACAAAAAAAATAGAGACAAGAAATAATTAAATAATTTTTCAACAAAATTATGAAAATATTGTAAAAAGGAATTTTTTTAAAATGTAAATTGACTTTTATTTTAGTTTTTGTTTTTTATTTTGTTTTCAATTAGTTTTAATATTAAAAAAACAAAAAAGACAGCTAAAAGAATAATTTATAGCTAAATAAAAATTAAGATAAAAATAAGACCAAAAATTAAATCAAAATAAAAAACAAAAAAATTAAATATGATTTTTTTTCTCACATAAGTGAATAAGCAATCACAAAGGACTAAAAAGTAAAGAGGAAGAAAATATGAGGACTTGAAATATGAAAAATGCAAAAACAAAAAGTAGAGTTGATGTAACCTTCGTGTAAAAAGAAAGAGCTCCGCCTGAAGAAAGAAAGATTTCTACATGCGGAAAAAAACAAAAAAATATGGTGATGCTGCAGGTAATTGAAAAAGGTTTCTTAATTGTTTCCTTTGACTTTCGATATGACAATGGGCTGGAAGGAGAGAACATGCTTTAGTATAGGGAAAATCAAATATTTATTTTAATTTAAAATATGATAATTCAAAATTAGAAGGTGCCAAATAGATTGTCAATTATAGAAACACATGGATATTTAAACTTCAAAAATGTCAGATCTATAAATCAGCACAAATTGCGCTTAAAACAACACCAGATCAACTTCAAATCAAACATTACCATCTAAAAAAACTCATACTCTCTCTGAAAGAAAATACAATATGAAATCGCGATCGCAATTATTTCGTAAAAATTCAAATCAGATCCGATCAACAAACAATTTGCAATATCAAATCGCGATCACTTATTTCAAACATTCTACAATTCTTCAAATCCAGTAGAATCTCAACTCATAATATGTTTCGATAAGCAACAAAACTTCATCGAATGCAGTAGAATCTCATCTCATCATCTGGTTCGATCAACAGCAAAACTTCAGTTGACGCTGAATCGAATAAGCGCCTTCTACACTGCAAGGAAAACACAAGAGAAAGGTAAAAACTCAAACTCATCATCTATTAAACACATTGACACTGTTACATTTCCAATCGAGTTGCATAAACAAACAATCTTTAATAGAACTAACAAATCTAATTTGCGATTTCAAAATTAGATGTTCAAAGGTATAAACTCGTATAGAAAACAAACTAAATTAAAACAAACATGATATTTCTTGTCGTTCCACGTCTTCTTAAGTCTTTAGTAGATGTATGCTCGAGTTTTAACAAATCTTCTGTAGGTATCAAGGGGTCTTCAAACGTCTCCACTGAGGATCTCCAAGAGTCTCCACTGGGGGTCTCCAGGCGTCTCTAGGGGGTCTCCACTGGTGTCTCCAGACCTCCACTGGGGGTATTCAGGCGTCTCCAAAGATCTCCAGGGGTCTCTGGTGGTCTTCAGAATGTCTACATAATTTATTAATTTCCTTCCCTTGCATATGTTTATTTATTTATTTTTTGAATAACTGACAAGAATAATGGAAATCATACAAATAGTATTACAACACAGCGGGATTTGGGATGAAAATGAAAATTTCAAGGACTACAAAGTGACTGGAATACTTTTGCCTTGCATAGCTAACTTTGAAGAATTATGGAAAGTTATTTCACAGAACATACATTTAGATGGCAACTGCACAAAACTCAACATTATGTACAAGATACAAGAAGAGTACCCACCATTACCTATAGAAAATGACCTCAACCTGGCATTCTAAATAGAACTCAAAAGACAAGAAGCAAATGTGATGAAATATGCTCTGTGCCTCACAATAGTTGAATACAACCAAGATGTGTGCCTCACAATATCTGAAAACAACCAAGATGACGCATGTTGGGATTTGATACCTCTAGAGTACTTAATGGAAACAGACATATCTGTGGAAAGCAACTTGTCTTACCTTTCAGAAATGCTACAATTGACAGCCAATATTGCAAAGGATGGTATTGAAAAAATACACTCAGAAAGTAACGAAGACAGTGAGACTAACAATGTTGATGATGATGATGGATATGAAAGTGCACACAGAATAACAGAGGGATATATCTTCAACAACAAACAATGTGTTAAAAATTCTATTAGCCACTATGCTTTGGTGAAACACTTCAACTACAAAGTGTTCAAATTTTGCAGCAAAAACTATTTTGTGAGATGCATTGAGGAAAGATGCTCTTGGACATTCAAAGCATCATCAGTCTCCAACATAAAGGCATTCAAAGTGAGGAAGTTTCATGACCAACACACATGTCCACTTGAAGTAAGGTTAACACAGCAACGACAAGCATAATCAACCTTTCTTTCAAGTGTTGTCAAAGAGAAATTGATAAACACAAAGTCATATTATGGATTGTTAAACATTCAAGAAGAAATACAAAGCAAATATGATATTACAATCAATTACAGTAAAGCATGAAGGACCAAGGAAAAAACAATTGAGAAAGTGCTAGGAAAACCATCAGATTCTTACAAAGATCTGCCTGCATACCTCTACATGCTTAAAAAGACAAATCCAAGAACATTCACAGATCTGAAAAAAACAGAAGACGGGTAATAACATATACACATTTAAAACTCTAATTTTGCAGGTATCCACTGGTCTCCACATGTTTTAAACAAAAAAAACTCT
>CAODLS010401277.1:0-10107 GCA_948243855.1 Flueggea neowawraea
GATTTTCACATTAGTCCAGTTTTAGGATTTACCGATCCTTTAGAAATTTTCAAATTTCATGCAAAGGTTCTGACACAACAAAAACAATATAGATTTATAAGACATAGTCTATGTGTCTGAAGATATCATTTCACTCACCTGAAAAATCTAAGCTAAACGGCTCAATCTCGTACCACAGGGGTCGGCTAACCTCGTTGATCAGGATACGAAGCTGAAACAATTATTACATGACAATTGTCAAACTATGGTACTATGACAATGCTGAATGCATGGTATGTAGATGCTGACACCGACTCAGAGAAACCCATCCCGAATGAAGATCATGTTGGAGAATTTTCCCGGGGATGCCTTGGTGAATTTTGGAGAGCGGAAGCGAGTTGGAGTGAGGCAAGAAAAATAACACCAAGATTTTTATAGTGGTTCGGCTAACCATGCCTACGTCCACTACCTAAGTCTCACTTAGGGTTTTCACTATATCGGAAAATGATTACGGCTCAATCCAACAAAGCCTTACACCAAGGTTGATTGCGGCTCAGACCTCTAAGGCCAACAATGTTGATTACGGCTCACCCCTCTAAAGCCAACAAGGTTGATTACGGCTCATACCTCTAAATCTAACAAGGTTGATTATGGCTCATACCTCTAAAGCCAACAAGGTTGATTACGACTCAAACCTCTAAGGCCAACAAGGTTGATTATGACTCATACCTCTAAAGCCATTACAATGTTGTTTTCCATAGGTTCACAACCAACCTTCCCCACACTCTCAAAGTGTTTAGAAAATGTTTACAAAAAAATGAAAACTCTATGCGAGGAGTACATGTGTTTGATTGATGCTATTGATCTTCTCTCTAACTTGAATTTGGTGTTTTGGGGGTGATGGAATGATGAAAATGTTTTGTCTTTGAAAGTATATGATCATCCATGTTTTTCTGTCCTTCCTTGATGTATTTATAGCTTTTCTAAGACATTTGACAATTGGTGTTGAGAAACTAGCCGTTGGAGACTGTTTATAGTCATTACAGCCTTTTGGACCATTCATAACGTACGTTGTACCAAGCCTGCGTACGTTGTCTACAAATTCTTCAGCTCTATGTACGTTGATCGTCCGTGACGTATGTTGATCATAGCCACATCTCCAGATGACGTACGTTGAATATCCTCTGCGTACGTTGTGACTTCATTACGTACATTGTGCATGTAAGACGTACGTTTTTAATGATCCAGTAGTCTCTGTTTGCATGCAACTCTATGTCTACGTACGTTGTACACTTGTCACGTACATTGCTCTTCACTATGATGTACGTTATACCTTGATAACGTACGTTGTGACATTTCCAGTGGCTTGATTCACAATTCTGAGCTTTCCAACGTATTCCACTCTCTCTCAAATGTGTTGCACATCTTCAAAACACAAAATAAACTTAATGTTGATAACCCTTGATCCAACACATCAAACACCCTCGCCTCGAAAATCAAACCTCTTGCAAAATTACAGTTCGATCCCCGACCTCTGTAAAATTATGCTTTGGTCCTCAAACATTTCAAAATTTACCAATTAGTCCTCAAATGGTCCTACTAGTCCTTTAAGTAGTCAAATCTCCAAATTGGACTCCTAACTCTTAGAAATCACCAAAATACGAAAATTACAACTTTAGTCTCTCAGACCCATAGCTTATTCGAGTAACATTTGGTGCTTACTCGAGTAATCCAAAGCATGGATTACTCGAGTAACCTGAAGCTATGGCTTACTCGAGTGACATGAAAGGCTTACTCGAGTAACACACTTACCCAGAATTTTCCAGAATTCGATCCACTCGATTCCACCAATAGAAAACATGTATAAACACCCACATTGACCATAATCAACCTCTTGAACATCAATCTATGATTGGATCCATCATAACAACTCGAAATCATCCAAAAATTGACCAAAAATGAGATGACCAAACCCATTTATGAACATCCTTAACATTTATGATTACAAGTCAAATCTAAGTGCTTTTAGACACCCAAAAGCACGATCTAACAACCCCAAACCATCCTTATAAAAGAAGCATATCAGAAATGAACATATGAACATTCTACCTAAAACCCTAATATGAACAAACTTGAATAAATGATGAAATGTGAGGTATGGAAACACAATCTTACCTCAAGAGACGACTAGGAAGGATGGAGAACATATGGAAATGATTTCGGAGTGAATGTGAGTGATTTGAGTGAGAAATGGGAGTGAAAGGCCGAAAGAGTCGGGTGGGGGTATATATAGACCCTGCCCAAAACGACGAGTCGTTCAACCAAACTGCATAGCTCACTCGAGTGATAACCAAACCTTACTCGAGTAACACCCATCTTACTCGAGTAACACCTCTTTTTACTCAAGTAAGATTTTTCCAGAAATTCATCTAAGGTCCGGCTTACTCGAGTAACATAGGGCTTGTCTCACTCGAGTAACACCAACTGCTTACTCGAGTAATCCATTACCCATTTTACTTGAGCAACACTCTCATCTTACTCGAGTAACTCATTTTCAAAATCATTAATCAACCATTCAACACTCCAATTATCCAAGATCGAACCAAGATCAACTTAACCGCAAATATTTTGACAAATTCACATTGTCAACATCCTCAAACTCCAAATGCTAGGGCAAAAAATCGATCGGAACAAATTGGGACTGATCAAAATGCTATAGAAGACACATCAGAAATGGGCGGGGTATTACACAATTGTTGTCGCCCAAGCTCAACAAATGTGCTTATATGGCTCAGCATCAATCGACTTTACAAGTAGTGAATATCATAAATAATATGACAAACAACAAGACAAAATTGTACAAAAGTAAGTCATAGCAATACACATATATTTACTATCCAACCAAAATTAAACTAGCATAGCCTCTTATTAAGTTTTGAATCGAAATGTACACGATGTGCACATTTACCATCTCGGTCTTAATAATTAACTATACTATATTTAATTTTATAGACAGTAAATAATAACTGTTTTAATTCACTTTTAAAGTCCACTTTGACTTAGGGGAATCCATGTTGGTCATCTCAATTATTTAGACAAAATCAATAATTGTACAATATATTCAACATATAAAATATTGTATATTAAATTAAGGTAAATCAATATAACAATAAGCCAAAAAATAATAAATGAAATCAATATCATTTATTGAATGAACATGATATCCAAACAATCAATTTTAATGTTAATACACGTACATTAACATTGGTTAGCATTAATACACAAATAATGTTTAAATATCTTCAATATAATTCCAAAAACATATAGCATTAAGCTTATACCTACTAATTTGGATACATAATGGACTACAATCTAATATGTTAGAACATAATTCAAAAGTGGTTGTACCAACTTTTCGAAAAATTCTATAAATCAAATGACCATAAAGTGAATCTACCACTTCTCATGATATTTCTTCGTGATCATGGTTTAATATTAGGCATACCAATGTCAAAACGTTTTTATTTTCTAGAATCTCCAAGTATCTTTCCACGATACTTAGAGAATCATATTTGCATAAAATTTTAGTATGAACCAATACCTTTAACCAATATTAGTGATGAGAATCATAATCTCTTATGAAGTAAGTGAACCTTCATCACCTATGTACACTTATGCACAATTATTTTATTCTCTTTACAACCTCCACAATCTCAAAATACTTGTTTTGGGAGTCGTGCAAATTCTCCTTTAATTCACACTTCCTTCAATGCAATATGGTTTTACCTCATTCATATATTCGTAATAAATTACAAATAAAACGGATATATACGCACTCGCGTATTCCCCAAATAATTGAAATCGCATTTCAATTATCTAAATGAGAATCATATTTGCATGTTTTTAAAATAAATTATTTTAAAAACAAATTTCTAAAATAATTTTTGGCAGAAAACACATTTTTCATGATTTTTCAAACACTTTTAATATCCAAAAAATATGGAAAAAATAGTTTTGGAACTCAAAACATTGTGATAAATATGTCAAAAATTTCAGAAAAATTAAAATTTTAATTCTGTCAAAAATTTTACAAAATTTGGTGGTCAGGACACGTGTCACTCTCTGATACGCTCCACAAGTCAATCCACGTGCGAACACGCCCCGAGCGTGCAAGACACGCGATACTCCAGAATGCTACCACGTGTCGCAGTTGTGTCACAATTTCATTGGTTCAAAATCTGATGATGTGGATGACACGTGTCATCGTGACGTGTGTGACACGTAGTTGTAGTCTCACGTGTCATAGTGACGTGAATGCCACGTGGCGATAATGACACGTGGTAGATTCTCATTAGTCCATGCGGCGTGTCTATCCAGAATTTCTTTCGAAGCTTCCGCCACATGTTGACTTCTGATTAGGCCACGTGTCACATATGACACGTGTCAGACAGTGATTGGTTGCCGACGCCACGTGGCGTGTCTATGCAAAATTTCACATGGTCCGCAGGTGACACGTGTCGCTCGATGAGTGATCCAAATGTCGTGTTCTGAGTGGGCCATATGGATGAATCACAACTAGCCACGTCGCCATTCTTATTAGATGAAAAATTCATTTGTAAGTTTCTCACTCAGTATTTTTCGATCGGATTTTTGTTGATTTGACAACCTTCCCGATAGAATTTCTCAACGAAACTGGGCAACTAATGTTTTTGAGGTTGCTAATCTCAAATCTTTTGTTAGAATTTCAAAAATCCAACTTTCAGTTTTCGGCTTCGGACAAACTCGAACCAAAAACGACGTTCGGAACAAAAGTCAAATACAATAAATTCACGGTAGATATTACAGTCGAATTGTCGACGGAAGTGTTCGTCTGTTTTGCAGCCTAGATACCACGCGGATCGAGATCATCGACGAACGAGGAGCGAGTGGAGGGAGAGGTTTTCCCTCTCTCTCACGTTTTTTGTGTGGACATGGAATGAATGGAAGAACTATTCATTTCATGCTTAATATATAAGCATTCAAATGGGCCTAATGGGTCATAAGCCCAATGGATTTTGCGCATGGGCTTTAAGGGCTCATTTCAATTGGACTCACCAATTGGTCTTAATTCATCGTCCCGGTTCACACCTTGATCAACCGAGTTCAATCCACCTGTCATGAGCGGACCACTTTTTTCAGCAAGTATAAAACAAATTATATTTAGAAGACATATTATTTTAGTTCCTTTTTTACCATATACAATATATTAATACAATTTATTTTTACCAAATTTATTTTAAACAAACAATCTATTGTTAAAATAAAAATACTTGTACAATCTACTTTCATTTGAAGGCTCCCACATGCGTCCATGCAAGACATATGTTCTGAAAAAAAAAAAACAAAAAAGACATCGATGCCAATAAATTTAGCTAATTCTGCCAAGTGTTATTGCTCTGTGTTTCACTAGTAATAGTGATCTAGTGCATGCAAACATGTGGCACATGCACGTTTAATGACAGTAGTGGGCAAGTGAAAACAAAAAGGCAATTTGTAATCCTACTATTTGACTTTAATGAAAAGAGAAAATAGTTTTCTATTTGCCTCGTTTAATAGATTCTCGAAATAAACCAGTAGGGAACTCGCTTTCCATAAGAAAGAAATTTAATTTAATCATCAATCATTTGCACTCCAAATCACCAAATATACATGAGATGTATAATTTTTGGGGACAGGACGGTTTGGAGATTTTGATATCTGTGGAACTGTTTTGAACTTCAAAGATTTAAAAGTTTTTAGAAAGAGTTTTCTTTTGTAAAAATAAATCTTATTTCATTTTGCACCGAAAATTCATAACAATATGGATACATATGGACACACAAACATTATAATGATATAATAGAATAATAAATATTTTATCAACATGGTTTGGTTAAATGACCTCAACTCATATTTCAATGCGGTTTAAGACAACTCTTGCTTAAAAACCTAAACGGCCCCATATTTTGTATTTTAGAACTATTCTGAATGAAAAAACTCAAAATCAACACTCAACAGGATTTTTAGATCTAATTGATTCCATTATTTAGTTAAATTCAGAAATTTCTAAGATTTGTACTCAGTCCTAAGATAAAGTGTGACAACAACACTTAATCAAACAAAATATTTCCGTTGATCACTCCATGACAAGGACTAAACACTACTTTTCAATTTTCACCTAACCACATTATATTATTATTAGTGTGCTAAACCTCTACTTAAAATACGTTTATCTCATTCCTGCAATTCAAACTTTATTTTGTTGTATATCAACAATTATTGAATTGGATGCGTCCAAAATAGCCAGTCAGGAACAAAATTATACAGACAAATCAGATGAGGAATCTATCTCAGATTAGCCAATTAGCAAATGCTTTTCTCCAATTCTAAATCTTACTCAGTTGCTCCAGCTTTTACCCGTAGCATTTTAGGTTAGTTGGGCCACCTGCTAAGTGGGGTGGTCGTTTTCTTCAAAAACAATCAACATCGTGTGTGGGGATGTAATAGCAATTTTAAGCTTTCACCTTCCAAATTTATCTCCATTTTTTTTTCTTTCTGTTTGCAGTTTGTTTATATTTTAACAAATTTGAAGAGAAAGCAGAGTATTTTACGGCATTTAACACACAACTCAATTATTTTCTTCGAAGTTTAAATCAGTGGCGATGGAAGGGAGGTGCAAGGGGGCTCAAGCTCATTCTTCCCTCCTCCGCCTCCTCCCTCCAATCCCAACTCACCACTGTTAGGTGATATATTATTGCCATCGATTGGTATTTGGTGTAATTATGTTGAAAGAAATTATATGTAGATATTTATTTTTGATTAAAGTAAATGTTAGAAAAGCAAGTGTGGAATGGAGAGGAGTTTTGCATAAAAAAAGTGTGGTGTGTATGAAATATTTATAAATGATGTAGACCTATAACTTATTACCTTAAACTTTTGGCTAAAGATTTGATGTTAGACCCACTCGTGTGCTCCTTTGCTAGGCTCATGCACGATGTGGATCTCTCCGAGGCTCTCCAAATTCAACAAGGGGTATCAAAGTTGTTGTTCGATCGAGAGATGGACAAGGACAGGTATGGTGTGCTATTGGTTTGGGATGAGTGCATTAATGTGGTGAAGAGTTGTATGGATTGGTGTAGCCCGCTCGCTGATGGAAGGGTGGAGTCATAGGAGAAGCTTTTGGTAACACCGTTGTGATGACTGGGACCGAGGACGGTGAAGAGTTGTGTTAACAAGTAAAACCCTTGTAGATTGTCTAATGTGAGTAGGTCATATTATAAATGGATAGAGACATGAAAAGAAATCTTGAGTTAAAATTCAACATCAGTACTCGAAGGAGGCCCAAGGAAATTCCATAAAACTTGGAGTGGTTTCCGTTGCAGGGGAGCATGCCTTAACCTAATGTGCAAGAAATTTACACTTGAGATAGAGATTGTTCACTTGAGGGGGAGATTAGATTAGCAAGTGTGAATAGAAAATAGTCTCACATTGAATAATTATGGTGTGTGTGAATGATTTATAAGTGATATAGACTTATAACTTATTGTCTTAATGTTTTGGGTAAATATATGATATCAGGTCCATTTATGTGTTTTTTCATTAGGCCTACGAGTAATGTAGATCTCTATGAGGCTCCCTAGGTCCAACATTAAAAATTATAAATTACATATTTTGCATATTAAGTAAATTTTATTATAAAAAATAGAGAAATATTTTTTAAGTGATAATCAAAAGATGACAGCTTTTTGATTATCAATTTCAAATAGTCACAAGATATAAGAATAATACATATATTTAAATATTTTGTCACTTTTAAACTTTTTTACTGTTTTAATACAAATACTTATCACTAACACTTTTTTAGTTGAAATCAGTTCTTGCTATCAAATTTTTTGGTTCCGCCTTTTCAATGAAGATCAGCGATTAATCATGGTTAAACGAGTGATATAATTTCAATAAGTTTCATCAAGTTTCACAACCGTGTAATTAATTCCAAACTTCATAATCGGCTTAAATCAATCAAGTTTCTTGAAATATTGAGAGATTTAATAAATAAATTACATGAAAATTTGAACTTCCTTAATTAAACAGAAGGTACATATTACGTGAAAAGAGTACCAATATGGTTACAATAATTGTTCCAAGCTGATCTTTATTTAATGACTTGTTTTTGATGACCACAAACACTTGGAAAATAGAATTACATGATATGCCTAATCAATTAATTATATCCGAACTAGCATAAATTCAATACCATTTGCATCTGGGTCTCTCGTATAGATTGACCTTCCTGAAGGACCTCATCGTATAGGGAGTGCCTGCATATATGTAAGTGACAATAAGGGACGACATTTGAGGTTTTACACAGATGAAAGTACAAAACTCCACACACATATAATTACTCAAATTTTGAAAAATCTGATAATTAAATCTAATTTAATATATATTTTATGAAAATTGAGGAAAAATGTACGAGTGTAGTTCTACTAAAAGAGAAAGCAAACATCAATTAAATACAATTTTACACTTGTTCTTTGTCCACAAGGTAGTCTCAAAACACATTTTTGTTAACAATTTGGTCCCCGTTGCATGTTTCTTAGGCTATAATTGCAGATTCACCCCTCTTACCATTACATTATTACATTTTTTTGGGTCCTCGAATTATATTTCCCTTAGAGACTCAAAGAAAACTAATTTTGTGAAAATAACTTCACTTAAAATCCTTTCAACTTTATATCTCTTTTGCAGACATCCGCTATATATATATAAAAGTGGGTTGAATTTTTTTTTTTGAATTGGTGAATTTAATTCAAAATTTGGTGAACTATGTTAAAATGAGCTCGAATGATCGCTCTGGCTTTGTCAAGGATTGCCTTGAGCCTTGAAACATCTCGAATATGAATGCAAACATGTCGGTCTCGGCCACCATGTTCAGGCCTTCTAGTTAAGGGGTTAGGATTTGGAAGTTCCAATACATGGATCGACTGACTCGAGTACCCCACCCAGAACCAAGCACCTCTGTATGCATGCGCATGTTGTGGCATTTCTTCACTGAATTTCATACCTAAATTTCACAACCGCAAAAATTTAGAAAAGAAAATCAATAATTCAGAGTATGACTTGGGTGTTTTTCATCAATCTCACGCATAGACGCATAACTATTACATATGAATCTCCACCTCAATATGGAACCCAGAATATAAGATCCATAAGCTTGGATGCCTTCTGCTAATTAAGACTATCCCACTTGATTAGGCTATGATTTTGGTGTTTGGTTCAATAGTTCTTAGCAAATGTAATGTTAGGAAATCGGGTGATTGAAGAATGCGGAATTAAACAAATAGCAATCACACAAGAACATAGATTTACGTGGTTCGATTAATTCGATCTACGTCTACGGGCAGAGCCCAAGGCATTCTACTATTCAGAGTCAAAACCAAGCATACACGCTTACAACGGCGTTCAAAGACCGCCCAAGATGTTCACAAGTCCCCTTATATAGTTAACAAGTAATACAAGTCAAAACCAATTAGGAAAACCCTAATTGAAACCCTAAATCCTGTCAGAATTTGTTACATGGCCAAACTACATAAGACACGGTCACACAATGCATTACACTATCATTTTCACGTGTCTGTGTCTCGCACCACGCCAGGTTGCACCGCCACAGGCACGACCGTGGCTGCCCAGTCCGTGTCTAACTTGACTCCAGCGTATCACACGGCCACCAACACGCCCATATAGCTCCCCGTGTCCGTCCAACAGCTCTTTTTCTTCACAAATCCTACCCTATTTAGCTCGTATCACTTTCTATAAGGCTTTCACTTCAATATTGATCAAGAAAATCACTTCAACATCAACAATTCTCCACCTTGAAGTGAATTTTCTTCCCCGTACAACTCTGAATCTCAATTACTTATCTACCACATCCCCAAAGGGCATCAAGTCCTGCAACAACAAACTAAGTCCAACCCGGACTTGCTCCACTAGTTAGCTTTTCGTTCATACGTAACAACCCAACACTATGCATATTCCTTGTGTCATCCAGTGATGGTCTTTGTTCATCACCAACACAATTACCATGCCTTGGTTCACTTGTTGTTAGCCCTT